>VXBB01005490.1:437487-453609 GCA_013399915.1 Illadopsis cleaveri | reverse complement strand
GTTGTTGTTGTTGTTGTTGTTGTTGTTGTTTTGTTTTGTTTTGCGGGGGGGGGTGGGGTTGTTTTTGGTTTTTTTTAAAATTGTGATGTTGCTTATCTATTCAGGGATTTGATGAAAATATTTAAACCAGAAAACTGTTTTCTCTGTAACCATCACTACCTTTTTGTATGCCCCCACAAATTTGTTGCAAATCTTATTGCATCACAAGTTTAACACCTTCAATACCTTTGAACACCTTCTGGTCTCTGCAAGAACAGGAACATTGTCTTCAAGTAGCACCTACTTTCCTCTTCCTGAATTTCTAATCCCAGTGGAGCAGAACCAAACTGGACCTGGATAAACTACGGACAAGCTCCACTAAGGCCCTTTGGCCAGAAAGTAAAGAATTAAGGTTTAATATTTGAATTTGTAATGGAAATAGAAATCTCCAATTGCCATCTATTGTTAAAACTTGCCGTTTTCTATATCAGATTGTCTGTACTTCTTTCCCACTCAGAAAGAAGAAAACATGTTTTATAGTCTATTTGACTTAGGAAAAAAAAAAAAAAAAACAAAAAAACAAAAAAGAACAGGGTTTATATGTAGTGTCCAGATAATAGAGAAGGAAATATTCTTGTGTGAGGTTCTTCTTACCTCTGTGGATTCATATGATGACTGGACACATCAGTGTATCACATCTTTAATCCCATATTACACAGCGTTGCCTCACTCCATTCAATGCCATGGCCTGCTAAATGCATCGTGAGCAATAATGACTGTTGCTGCTCTGTATATAATTAGACCTTACTGCAAATCTGTCATTACAGGGAGCTGTAACATTTTAAATAATTAAGCAAATTTTGTGTCACAGGTTCATTAGTGACAGCTGCTTTGGTAAAGCGTAAAATGACCCCTTTTTGGTTTGGTCCATCTCCTTCACTCAGGTAACCATCTCATATACTTTTACCTATCCCTCCATTGCTTTATAATTAAAGTTTTCTGTCATTTTCAGATGACTAGAAAGACTTGCCCCTGACTCTGTGGGTGAGGCTTGCCTTGCCGATAGCAAGTAATTTTATGAGGTCACACAGGGAGACACTGGGTTCTGCAAAATCTTCCCCAAAAGTGGTCTAATCTGAAATCACAGGAGAGGAAAGATGAACAGCTGCTGATTTCTTGTGCTGCTGGGTACTGCTTTCTCCTACACCTGCTGCTGCATCTCAGACCACAAAAAAGTACCTCCTGCCTTGATAATGGAAGCAACTTGCTTGAGTTTAAAAGCTGCAAACTGCATTCTTTCCAAGCAGAATATTCTAATACAATTTAAATCCAATTGTTAGAAATTCTGCAGTGGTTTAAAAACTGGCTGTTTCTTCACTGAAAAATGCAGATGCTATAGCAAAAGTGAGAGTCAGACTCAAGAGACAATGAAAACAAATAATTTGGATAAAACTGTTATCACTGTGGAGTTAAAAAGCACTTGAAAAATCCACAAATCTGTAAACTATATGTAGACAACTGTCACTCTGGTTTCCAAAAAGTAGGATAATTTTAATTTGTGAGCATGATTCATTGCCCTTTGCAGTGTTATGGCAGGTTGCATCTGATCAGTCAAAGTGGATTACATTGCACATCAAAGCAAATGTTATCATTCCAGTCACATCAGATTAGAAAATGACATATCATGTTGACAATTTGGAGTCAAGTCTTTTGAAGGATAATTTTCGAGTGTGGGATTAAAATATCCATTCCAGTCAAAGGTCAATAGGTACACTTCATATATCAAATGTGCAGTATTTGGCACATTTTCCTTCCTTTATATGCTCAATTGATGAAGCCAGGTGCAATTGAGACGAAGCAGGGAGAAATAAAGCAACAGGATACAATTTTAAAATAGCAGTGTCTAAACGATGGCTAAAACATTTGGGAACAAATGGGGACAGAAAAGTGAATATTCATAGCATGAATTTAGGCATGGAATATATATGATCACAGAGAAACAAAAACAGAAGCACTAATCTGATTTTGCAGTGATCATTAAGAAATTTTTTGCAAAGCCTGTGCCATACTACATATGCAAACATATATCCAATATCTATGCATATATCAGAACTCACCTTTCAATTTCACGTTTTTAAAAACACTTGCAATTTGAGATAAATATTTGGGATCCTGGTAGTTAGAGGCAGGACTTGCAATCTAGACATGGGGATGCCAGAACAGCTTTAATTGTCCCTTGTTCTCTTTCAATCTTGTGAAACTTTTCTGTGTCATATGGGTCAGCTCCATCTCTACTTTGAAAACTATTAAACAAAGCACTTCCTTCCTTCTCCAAACTGGTTTTCTGTGTCTGTGAGATATCGGGAAAGGCAGTTGTGGGAAAGTGAAGAAGTAGCCCTTGTGGGTGGGAGGAGGACAGGTGGATTGCGCATTTTCACGTCTGGTTTGTTCACTGATGCTCAGTGAATGCTGTTTTGCACACATCAGTGATAGTCCTGTCTCTTAACAGTATTGCTCCCAGTCATCTAGAAATTTTAGAACTGCTCTGATAGTAGACAGGTGGAGTCTGACCCTAAAACAACGGAATTTTACATAAATCTGGATATCTAAATTAAAAATAATGCTTATTTAGGGTTCTATTGCAGCTGGCAGTCTTCAGTGTAATAAGAAGCAAAATCCCCTGGAAAAGTGTCATTTGAAGGTGGTGCTCACTCCTGCTCCACTTAGATGAAGGAAGCAATATAGCTTTTTTACTACCTAAGAAACCGAAATAAAATCAGATGGTGCAATTTGACACAGAATCACAGAACTGCAGCTAGGAAGGGACCACCAGAGATCATCAAGTTCAGTCTCCTACTTAATTCTAAACTCTCACCAACAGTAGATCAGAGCTGCATGAGTTCTTCTTAAAAAGCCTTTAGTCTTAAAATAGTTTCAGAACCTTGATGTCTGTAGTTTCTGCAAGTCCCCAGACAGTGTATTGCAGCCCAAAACATCATAATTTCCTAAACTCTAGGTTGCTAAACCTTTTACCCTAGGCATAGATCAGCTCTGATTTCGTTTTTTATATTCAGGTTCTGGACAGTGCAAGTGCTATGTCAGCATTCACTCCATGGAAACAGATGGCAAGATAGGAAGTGACTGTTTCTGCTGAAGGGATTAGAATTACTTCTTTCTTATTATCTTCCAATTTCTTCCAGAAAATTATAATTTTTTCAATTTTTTCCCTTTCCAGTTCAGAGAAAGAAGCATAAATATTGTGAACATAGAAGCTTTTAACTGATTTTTTTTTTTTTAATCACTAGTGTGATTCAATTCAGTCCACTGGTAATATATGCTGTGTTTTATTAATTGATTCTTGCAACTAGCCTGCTTATTCCCATTGTAATGCCTTTTTTATCTAATAAGCATCTTGATACAGCTAAGGTATTTTAAGAAGATTTCTTTTCACAGGACTTCAACTTAAAACTAGTTTGTTTCTAAGGGGGCTTTTGAATACTTTTCCATCTTTTGTTATAGCTTTAGAAGTCCAGAGTAAAATCCAGTTTAAGAAGATAAGATCAGATACTGCTGTAAGTACTGGGAGTCCATGCCCAGACATATAAATCTTCAGGCTAAGGATGAAGCCATGTTGAGCACAAGTACCTGTATTTACAGATGCTCAGATTCATTGGAATTTAATCTGAAACATTTACCTTGCTCTTAAACATGTAGGTGTTGACATGGTAAAATAGTATCTTGTACTTGCCAAAATATTACAGACATAAAAATCAGACAGCGCACAGTGTTCCCCAGTATGAAAAAAAGACCATGATTCCTCTTCTAATTCTGTTTTATCCCCACAATGTCCAACTCTTCCTACTCCATTTTTTATTGATTATTTTATGGGCTTGGAATATTTGTGGTTCCAAGCAAATTTTAACTGTTGTAGTTATTTTGATGCTATTCCAACTAAAAGGCTCAGTGATATTTTCCTTTCACTGTGGATTACTCTGCATTTCATCAGGACAGAGACCCATCTCTGAGAATGGAGATGCAATTTGGTTTAATCACTACATTTGTCATGATGAATATATGCAAATGTTTTTGTTTTTCTGGGTCAGAAATTTGGGGGGGTTTTTTTGTGATTGGTTTTAGTTTGCCAGTACTTACTCTCTGACCTCTGGCTAAGTCATCCCTAGATAGACTTGGCAGGAACACTACTTGGTGTCAAGTAAATATTCAGTGATTTCCACATATTCAAATTTCTTTCTGTGGCTATATAAATTCTAATGCCAAATGAAAGACAACAGATAATCTACAAACTGAAAAATATCTGATTCCTTCAGTTTCATGTTTTCAGTAAATGGTGAAGGTTTAAAAACAGGATCATGAGTGTACTGTCTCCATTTTTTATAGTTTTATTTTTTTTATTCATGTTGCAAAGATCCAAGATCACCCTAATGCAAGCACTCTAATCTTTTGACCTGCAGTTATTTGAGAATTTTATTTTAAAATAATATTTAATTCTCTTGTAGAGATGCTACACATCTCTATCATATAATAAAATGAGATATGGACAGCCGCATGAATAGTGGTCCTATTGAACATGTGTTCTCTGCAAAACACATCATGCAGCAAGCACTATGTATAGATAGTTAAGAAGCCACTTTTTTATTTTATTGTATTTATATGTTATAGATCTCTAGCTAATTCTCCTCATATGTGGGTATTTATAATTTTTTAGTTTTTAAATTTAGGCAGCATTGTTGGAGGACATAGTCTAAGATGTATTGAGACAAGTGATGAGCTCCTAACTGAGTCAAAAAAATGCAGTGAGAAGTGCCGTCAAGCTCTTTTGGGAAGAAGTTAGGTCCCTAGATATTCCTTCAAAACTTCAAAAGCCTATGCTTTGGGGATAGGGAGGTTATCAGGTTTTTTCTGAAATAGCAATAAAAACGACTTCACAGCAAACTGTGCTCCAGCCCTGTCATTCAGAAACTGCCATTACAAGTTCCTTTAGACTGTAAGAGGTCATGAAAAAAGGTACCAAAAAGTGAGTATTCCCTATTTTTCTCTTGCTTTCCCAAGTAGCGTATGAGAATGCAGTGCAATACATGAAGCAAGATTAAAAAAAATAATAAAAATTACTTTTAATTGGCTATCTCCTTGGTCTTTAGATGCTCAGGCATAAGGAATAAAACACACTCAATGTCAATTGATGGATTGATTGCACATACACATATAAGTGCAGGAGGAGCTAGCTGCACACACAATATATCTGTATATTTTATGTATTTATAAAACAATGATTTTTCAGAATCTTTAAATGAACATCATAAACTGGGAAAGAAACAGAAAATTTTGCAGTCTTATTGGAAGGTTGCCACAAATGCACTCTGGTGAATAGTGAGGGTAAGAGTAGTAGTGAATCTCTTTTATGGTGCCGTTATCAGGACATAATGTGCTGGGTTTATGGCATGCCACCACAGCCAGTACCCGAACTGCCAATGGAAATACAATTTAGGATCTGATGTGAGATCCTGCAGTGCATCAGTAATTTAATTGAATCTTTCATCATTCCCATATCTAACTGTCATTACCCGATAATTGCTTATCCTAAAAGAGCTAGGGAATTCTGTACATTCCTGATGGAGCTCAATTTGTACTCAGCATTTAACAGAAAACAACTTACCATGCATGATTGCTATGCCAGGGAGAAGAGAAAGAACTCTTTAGCCCTTTGATCCCGAGGGTGAAGTGTTTTCCTAATCTTTATAAATGTTCCTGTGAAGTCCATGTTTTTTGCAGGTTTTCATGTAGCTTTTTTTTTTTTAACACCTAAGGGCATAGGTGCAGTGTTCTAATAAACCATGTCCCCCACCAAGCCGATCCTGAGAGAGGCAAATATCATATTAGATGTGTTCCTGCAGACATTTCCTTGAATCTTGTAGGATATACTACTGTGATGAGTACACCAGAAGAATCTGAATAGAGACAAATGAGGACATTTTAACTCCAAACATTTTTTTGTCTCTTTGCTTTCACAGTAGGTGGTTTGAAGGTTCTCCTAACCACTGCTGTTAGGTAGTGTGCAGAAAGTCAGAGTAGATGATCATAATGGTCCCATGTAGCTTTATAATCTATGAATCTATACTCCTGGGGAACTGTAAGTGCTAAGAAATCTGGTTAAAAACACCAGTTACAGAGAAAACAATCAAATATTGTTTGATCCCCACCATCACTCCTAATAAGGGTCCAGAGTAGATGGGGGAGCTTTGTGACACAAACTATAGATGTATTTTTTTGCCAATTAAGAGAGAAAATAGGCTGGGAAATTTCAAAGCAACTCATACATGAAGTTACTGACAAAGGGGGCCGTAAGAGAAGGCTTGGAAACACTGTAACAGACAACTTGATTGTAGCAGATATGCATTTTAAGGAATGACAATAGAAGAAAGGAATGTCTGATTTGTAATTATTTTGCTGTCAAACTCAGAGAGAACTAGATCATTCCTGAAATACTACCAAAAGAACAAGAAAGCAATAGAATTGTGAATAATCCTGAATCCACCAGATCACAAGCCTAAATTTCAACATGAACGAATCAAGGAAATAATTGTCAGGTGCAAAATGGCCATTGGATAGCTAGAAGATGATGGAATCATTAGGAATTAGCAGAATGACTTTTTCAGGGAAAAAAAATGTTTGTTGTTGATGATAAAATTTTAATTTTAGTACAAAAAGAAGGAAAATAAATATTTTTTTTTTTTTGTATGAATCCTGTTTGAGACAAAAAAAAAAATTATATTCTCTCTCAAAATCTCTTTCAAAATTCATTAAAAATTGTTTGGATAGGGACACTGTCATATGGACTGAAAAGTGACTGAAGGATGCTAACAAGGGCTAATGATACACAACCATGTATCAAGTTGTAGGGAAGCTGTCTGGTAGCACTGAAGGGACTAGTGTTCATTCCAGAGCTTTTTTTGACAACCTCATTAATGATTTGAAAGTGTGAGTAAACAACACGTTAATGACATTCACATATCATACTAAATTGGAAGGTGCTGTAAACACTACTGATGGCACAAATTAATAAGAAGGGACCAAGCAATATTAGAAACATGGATATATGAGCAAAATGAGATTTAATTTGGAAAAAGGCTATCTACAAACATATGAAGAAAAATAAGCCAAAACATAGCTATGGAGTAGGAGAGAGAAACCTGGAAAGCAGCAATGCTTAAAGAACCATGGAGGTTGTAATGGGGAGAAAATTAGGCATGAAACTATACAGTGATATGGCATTAAGGGAGGCCAACGAGCTCTTGGGCTTCATGCAAAGAGGTGTCAAAGTCTGAGGAAATTATCATCATTCACAGCATAACACTCCTGCAACTAAGGCTGGAATATTGCACTCAGTCCCGGGCATCATTTTACTGGGAAAGTAAATGAACAAATGAAATTAATTTCAGAGTGAAACAGCAAAAATGGCAGAAGATGAGGGAGAATATTTTAGGATGAAAAAGTGTAAAAGCCAAATTCCACTCTGTACACCTTGACCAAATGACAACCGAAAAGGGCTGTGAGAACACTGTGTCTGTTAAAAAGGTTGCACAATCCAAAGGCAAAAAGAGGATTTAGGAAGGAACAAAATGGTAGCAATAAATTTAATTGGGTAAAATCATAAAATAAAAAGCTATAAAACTTGACACCAGGAAATAATTCTTGGATTTAGTGGAATTTCTACTTTCTTTTATTTAGAAGAATTATTCTATGAAAATGGACATTCAGAAAAAAAATTATACTAAAATTATATTAACTTTGCTGTTTGAAACTTCCTAGTAAAATATCTATTTTGGTTATTCTCTCAGTTGCAGACAACAACTGAACTCCAGTATAATCGGGAGGTAAAGTGGTATACAATGCATTGTCTGGAACATTTTACAAAGAGCTAAATAAATCAACTCTCCATGTTTTAACAATCTGTGCAAGTATTAGCTAAAATCAATATCTGGGCAGACATAAAGGACAAAAATAACAGCATGGATGAATAGAGCACTCATTAGCCAGAAATATAGGTAGAGAAAGGCCACACTGGCTAGAGGAGTGGTAAAGGAGAAATGCTGTTATTCACTCTTTCACTGCAGTGGGGAGAGTAACGAAAAAGCACAAAACATTCTCTTCCCATCTGAGAATGTGGAATTTTCATAGAACACTCCACCCTACACTGACATATAATATTTGATATAGAGAAATAAATACTTCATTTACTTCTTCCTTTCTAGAAAGGCTTCTTATTGATCTAAAATTTAGTGAAAAAAAAAAAAAATCTCTTTTTGACTGTGTTTGACACTATCCTTGAAGGTTCTATAATGGATATATATATTGCTATCAAATTCTGATCTGGTAGCCAGAATGAAAGGAAATTTGAAAAGAAATAATTAAAAAACTAAGGATTTCATTAAAATAAAATATATAAGGAAATTGATTAAGGCCTTTATCCAAGGAAATTAAATTTGAAAAATAAAGATTTTTCTAGGTCTTCACATTTCTACTTAGCTACAGAAGTTTATGAAAGGACAGCAGGCAAATAAGGGTGACCAAAAAATCCCAGCTCCCTGTATGACGGAGAGAGAGGGGATGGAATAAAACCCCACATGGAGGCAAATATGTAACATACTAATGTCAAATAGGGTATTGTTACCTACATTTTGTTCTCTGATATGACATCCCTTACAAGACTTGGCTTAGGAGCATCTTTTACAGATATCTGAGACTTTCACTGGCTGTTTCTGGTGTTGTTATTATTCTGTTTGCTAGGAAATATTGTAAGCTCTTATGAACACTTCTATCTGCTTGCATGTTTTGGATAGATTCTTTGATTTCATGGGGATCCTCATCTCTCTATTATCCATACTAATCAGCTCTGCTGTTTATATATACATATTATTTTGGGGTCAATCAAAGTAAAATAATCTAATTTATTATCTTTGACTTGCTAAATGAAATTTGTGTCATTTAAAACATAAATTTGTATACAAGGATCATATGGAAAACCAAATGAAACCTGGGATATTGACAGATATAATTCTGGCCTGAGTGTATGGTGATATTTATGCAATTTCATATAACTGACACATCTTAATTCAAATGTAGAAATCAGTTCAGCTTTTCTTTTTAGCGTGCTAAAATGTCTTTGTAACAAATCTCCCCAGGAAATGTGGTATAGTCCATGGTATAGTAATTTTCACGTGTGAGAAAGGTTACTATTTTGATAAAACCACACTGTGACATTTAACCTTGCACAGAAGGTTACAATGACACTAGAAGATAGTGAAAAATGGCTGAGGAGCAAGACAATGACACTCTGGCATGATATGATTTATTTTTTCTATAATATGCTTTTCAGCTCTTCCTCTTCTATTTCTCATGAGACTAACACATTCACCAGAAGCAGATTAGTTAAGATACAGTTTCATTTATTCAAAAAGAAAGGGCTAATTATAAGGGCTGTATAGCTGGTCTAAATGTTGTGAAGAATGTCTTAGATTGCTTAAAGTTCAAATATGTTGTGACAGAGAGATTTTTTTGGAGCAATGTCAAAACCTACACTGGTACTTGTAGGCCCACATGCAAACAGGTGTTGAAAGGTGTCTCTTCTGCAGCTGAGCATAACTATTGGAAATGAAAGTATTGTTTCACTTTGTCCATTGGTGACAAGAGCAATATGAGGCAGCCAGGGCAGTGCAAGATGACACAAGCCTGCCAGGGTCAGAGGTGAAGTTGTGTCTGTGATTGCCCCAGAAAGCAAAGGTTCTTTTCTCCCTCTTCTCTGCATCAGGGTTTTCACAGGAGGCCCATACCTGGGGACACAGAATCTCTTTAGCCTGAGCAGTGATTCACCCACACATACTCTCTCTCTGTCCCTCTTTTCCTAAAAGGCATATAGGCAATGAACTCCTCAGAGTATTTATTACTTAACTGCTCTCCTCCAGTTCTCTATGAAGACACAGCAACTAGCTGTAGCCTCTGGGTTTGATTTAACACATGCCATTTCTGAAATCAATACAACTACTACATGGAGCCTGGATTTTCAGAAACCTAATACCTTGCAGAGATATAAGGAAATGTAACGGGAACTACTTCATGCCTGAACAAACGTAAATCAGAGGTAATAGCTGCGTAATGAAGTGCGTAGACATTCCACAAAAAATGTGGCTGCTGGTCTATAGGCTCGTCTAGCCAGTAGCCTGCAGCCTTACAGAAAAATGTACCCCTGTTTAAATTATAGGTTCATTAAACTTTGTTAAAACTAAATTTTTATGAGCAATAGGCAGCTATTCATAAGACAAAAGCAAATAAAGATAATAGAGAGAGCAAAGACATAGAAAAAGGACAAGCAGATCAACCAATATTTAGACATCAAAAATCCAATGCATAATGATGTCAAACATTTAACTTTTTTCTTATTCACTTTCTGTCCCGATTTAAGAGGAGCATTAATCCCTTTTCCTTTTTTGGGGGGGCGTGTAGCATTTTTTTAAAAAAATTAAATTATTCATATTATTAAAAAAAAAAAGAAGCCCAAGTAAAAGAGGAAAAACTGTTTAGTTCTTATAACTTTGAATTATTATGACTGCAGAGAATAGAGGCTTTTATCAGGATTATGTCTTTATACTGGTGCACAATAATGCAGATTTACTCCTTTATTGAAAAGCTTATAGTGTAATAGGCAGATTTGCAAAGGTAAATCGATTTCCCATTTTATTTCTATATGTATTTGAAATGCTTTTCCTGAAAAACACCCTTGTAATTATAGAAATGTCAAAAGTGTAGTAATTTGCATGTCATTGTAATGGAGAACACAGGTTGCAGGTAAGAAAGTGCCTGGGGAGCTCAGTCCACAGGCACAAAGTCATGTAGAAGGATGTCACATCTTTATTGCACATTCATGGCAGACTTTGGAAGGAACCACTGACAGACAACATCCTTTCTTGTGATTAATACAACTGGTGGGCAATCTAGATGGCAGAAAGGCATAAAAAGCATTTTTTAAATCTGATCTATTTGCAATTAAAAAACAAAACCAAAAGATCAGAGAATCCCACTTCTTCCTGACTCACACTATTCTATTGTACCTTCAATGGCTTGTAAGGAAGGATTTTATGGAAGAAAGGTTAGTAAGCTCATAATAAACACTTGAGGGAGTGTACATTAGCAGATTTGTGGTCCAAGCTTAAATTTGAAAAGTGGATGGATGTGATAAAGTGGTGGAGTGACAAAGGCAAAAAAACCCCACAGGAGAACAGGAAAAAGTAGGGAAAAATGAAGGGTAAAAATACTGAGCTGAATGGTATTACCTGTTAATTGCACATAAATTGAAGATTCTCTTTTGTTTCTTACAATCAGAGCCTTATTACAGACAAGAGAAGCACATCTTACATGTGAAACCAATGGTTTACTGTTACTTCAGCTAAAGTCATACCAGTTTAATGGAAGAGTTCTGTTACCTTTCTCTTTCTTGGTGGAATGTTAAACCTTCTACTGCCCTACTGGGTCCTAAACTCAACACCTTCACTACCAGGAGAGATGTTTACAGCAAGTCTTCAGCATCCAAAGTCCTTCATTGAGATGAGTAAGTTTTCTAATAATGTTTACCATATTTTTGCCCCAATCCTAGGATTTTTTTAACATGATTTTGATACTTTTTCTATTTTGTTTTTTTGCTGTTATGCTTTGCTCTTTTCCTTCTTTTCCTGCAAACCCACATTATGTCCCTATTAACTGTATAAGGTGTATATTATATGAGTTGAATACTTGTTCCTTATTCCCTTAATTAGCCTGAACACTGATTTTGCAAAGATCTGAAGGTTAAAAAGATTTTATGACCATGTCTGAGCTGTCTGTAGACCTGTAACCTCTACTGTCATACTGCACATGATAGCAGAGGCTTCTTTTATCTTGCCATGCATACATTTTTCTACATAGATTTTATATTAGGGCCATAGGTATTTCATTCTTGCCGGTAATTTATTATTACTGTATTGGTATACATAACAATAGATGCATATTATACCAAATAAAGAAAAATCCAAATCAGAGTAGACAATGGGTCATGGGGCAATTGGCAAGCTAAAACTGTTTTCGGAGAGGTTCAGATGGGTTTAAATTCTGTGGTGCTACTTGGTACCAAGCCATTATGGATCATGGCATTGCCATGTTTACCGGACTCTTACTCTGTGGTGGGAAAACAAACGAATAACCAGAGACTAAAATGTGAGGCAGTAATATGTCAAGTAAATAGGAAAAGAATCTTGACAGCTATGGTGAAGTGATGGCACTAATTAATCAGTCCATGTCATATCTTTACCTTTTTTGTTAAAAAACCAAAATCCTCCTGACATTAAGTGAAATAAACTGAATATTCACGCAATAACTCTACAATAAAAATGCTTTTGAAAGAATTTCTGTACAATTCTGTAATAAAACACTGAGTGAGAGGGGAAAATGTACTTGGAACAGTATCAATCAAATATTGGTGTTTCATTTATTTGCCATTTACCTATGTTAAGTATATAAAATAACAATCTTATAACACAGTTCTTTTACAGAAGAGACTATAATTCCTAATTTTAAGAGTTAAATTCTAGAAGAGTGACTTTTCTATTGTTACTACTGCAACAGGTTGAAGTGGTTCTTCTGAACACTTTAGCACTGCATTCCTATTTGCACACTACAAAAGGACTAAATTCTTGCAATTTCAAGTCAGCAACCACATTCTTGGTATATTTACGAGATCTAGAGCTTTTGGCTTGCAGGACAAACTTGAGCTATCTTGTGAACTTGCAAATTCACTCGAGCTTACAAGTGAAATTACAAATACTGCATGAGGTTTCTTTCCAAATCTATGTCTTTAGAAAAGTGAAGATTGAAGCTTACTAGATTAAAGCTGCATAATATAACCTATTTTGACACAACCTTTCCAAAATAACACAAAAAAAACCCCCATGGCCATACTGGGTTTTCTCTGAAATGGAATATTTTTATTACTTGATTGGAAGAGAAAAGAAGTTTACAAATAACTGTCTGTGAAGCAAATGTGAGGAGAGCCATTCTAAGCCATTCTAAGACTATTTTTGTTTGTAATTTTTTTTTTCTCATAATCAAGTCATTTCAAGTTCCCCTGCTGTATGCAGAAAAACATATGTATTGATACCAAATTGTGTGGATATGTGCCTTTGAAAAGTTAAATCGTTTCTACTCTAAAAATACTGATCAAATAATAAAAGGAAAAACTATTAATTTGGAACAGTGTATTTTACATCAAACCCACCCTCACTCTTGATATACACCTGCATGATCCTCTTAATTCTTTCAATTTAATTTCCCTTCAGAAAAGTAGAAAAATACTGATTTCCCTTAAAACACAATGAAGACTCAAAAAAATGGGAAGAAAAATGCATGTGGATACAGCCTCAAAGGTAAAGGGTGATGCGTTACTATGTGTCAGTATTTAGTGCCATCCCAAACTTTTTAAATTATTTTTTTAAATACTAAGTCTGATGTGACTGATGACCAAATTTCAGCAAAAGGGTTATAATTTACATTCTCACAATGGGTAGAGAAACTATAAAAGCAACACGCTAACTTACCTACTTTTTCCTGCTGAGACAAAATGCAGTGGCATACTCTACAGCGAACACAAAGCTGGGACTTCATGCAAAATATTTGCCA
Organism: Illadopsis cleaveri; assembly: GCA_013399915.1. NCBI lineage: Eukaryota > Metazoa > Chordata > Aves > Passeriformes > Timaliidae > Illadopsis > Illadopsis cleaveri. The sequence continues at coordinate 439,911 of VXBB01005490.1, read as the reverse complement.
ATCTTAGATGATAGGTGCTAAATAATTATTATTGCTATTATTACTGTCTGTGGATAGCAGCACTGTAAGCTCTTTTTGGAAGACTTACTTAATGGAAAATCTTCATAATTTCCGTAGAAAATATTATGCTAGAAATTGGTATAGCCTTTATAACTTTATGGGGCTATAAAATGTGATGGTTCCAATATTAAACTGCAGTGAAAAGTAATGTAAACAGAATAAAAAGTATACAGGAAAAAAAATATACTTATTAATGAAACAAAAAGTCTTCAGGGAAGAAATCCGTATTAAAGGTCAGAGGGTCCAATCAGAGACTAAACACATTTCAAACATTGCTTTTAAATATTCCCAAAGTTGAAAGTAGATTGCAAATGTTGAATTGTGTTGGCTTTTCACTTATTTCATTTTAAGCATAACAGTTTTTGTGTCATAACTGCACTAAATAATGCACTCCAGCAAGAAAAGAGCTTTTAAGTGTGTATTTTTCAGGAAGGAAGAGCAGGTTGCAGAGATGAGCTAGGAAAGTAATTAACAGGTGATTGGCCATGAGTTTGCAGCCTCTATTGCCCAATCCCATCCCACTCATTCTGTACCATTGTTTGCTGCTGATCACTAAATGCCCATATCTGTGTTCTGTGGTTTCACCAAATTAGGGATGAGGGCTGAAAATGAAAGGCTAGGTAAGTTTTGAAGTTTACTAGTATCTTCTGTTTTAAAAAGCAGACATTCTTTAAGAGTTGAACAGGTTGTTTCTACCCCGCTATATTCTATAGACATCTGTCAATTATATCAGGCACTATCACTATCTTCCTTTCTTTATAGAATATGAATTTAAAAGAAAAATCTGTGTATCTAAAGTCCAATCTGTATCTTCTATATCACTGTAATAATTCAAAAAAATAGAAGCTTTTTGATCAGCCACAAGAGCAGCTTGTAATGCTCTGCTCAATTTCCTATCACTAATATTTCATTTTCACCTTGCACCACCGAGGTATATTACGGTCTTGTTTCCTTAAGGGAAATGAAAAATAGCATTAGAAGCATTTCAAGTGATTTAGTCATGAACCACAAACAAACAGCATAAATCCTTCTTCAAAGTAGTTTTCCTAAAACTTCTTTCATTTTCGTTTGTGTAGCTTTAAAATCAAAATATATTTGGACTAGAAATATCTACTATTATAGGATAAGATCTATTTTGTGCTGTAAATTAGTTGGAAAAGACTAAAAACACATCTTCCTGATTAGTGATAAAGTATCTGTCAAAGTGGCCTCTCTTACGGGTCCAAGTATAATGTAGCAAGCCTCCCCAAAATATTTCAAATTATTTGGCTGAAAAAGATGTTGTAAGACTAAACTTACTTAGAACAGTTAATTGTAAAAATATATGGACAATTTGACAATTTGTCAAATGTTTCTCCTTAATTTTTGACTCATTAATCTCTCAGGTATTGAAAAAGCTGAGAAATTATCAAGTCATGGTGCAAGTTGGAAAATTTAAACAGAAGAATGTGGCTCCCCTGATGTATAAAATGGCTTTTCTCACATCTGCATATACAACTGAAATTATTAATAACAATTCAAATACTAGTGCAAAGACCCCCATGGATTATATTCCTTTACATCCAAATGCTGAAGAGCAATTAAAAATCTCGTCTTATCTACTGCAAATACAGAAATGCCTTTGTGCAATTTACCTCATCTTTCCTGTAAACAAGAAGGCAGAGCCAATAAAATACAGTCAGATTTTTTAATAGATACCAGTAATAATTCTTTGGGCTAGAGTTTGCCATAAATTTTGGGTTTAAGATATGTATTGTAAAATACACCTTCTTGTCAGTAATTCTGGTTTAAAGTCATTATTCTGAGCTTCGTAGAGTTCAAGTATCCCTATTCATAAAGACTGCATTTACACAAAAGAGAACGGAAACTACTTTTTCTGTGTTTTAATACATGACATTTATTAAGATTCCTGCTTTTAATTTTCCAACTGTAAGTTCAATAAAATAAGTATACTGTTCATTTTCAAATATGTTATTTTTCTATGTTTATTTTTTTCAAGATCCCATATTATTTACTATGTTTGGTGGCCAATTTTACATTAAAACTCATTCCTGTAATTCAGGAGGAATCTTTTTAATTTCCCCTTTTAATGTTGTTTTCTTTTAATGTTTTTATCTTGATATATATTAGGGAACAAAAGTACTGAGGTATGATAATGTCACATCAATCTTCAGATGTTGATTTATATTTCAAAAGATAAAAGTAAGTGTCGCGGTGTGGTCCACGCCCAGTCAGCCACTGACCACCCTGACAGGAATCTCTGGGCTCTTGGCCTCCGTACAGCCTCCGTGGTGCAAGTGCAATGGTGATTCCAGAAAGGAGGGGTCTCTCCAAGGCTTGGCAAACTTGGTTTATTGGGAAGAA
>VXBB01005490.1:381084-437328 GCA_013399915.1 Illadopsis cleaveri | reverse complement strand
TCAGATAACAAGCATTACAACAATCCAATAACTGAAACAGGGGGGGGTACATGCAAATTCAAACCAATCGGGTACCGATAATCATTGAACTTTCTCGAACGGGGGGATAGGGTTGAGGGTGACTGACATGCAGGGGGTGGAGAGCAACAGGGAATTGACAGGAGCCTAAGGCGGGAAGCCTCTGCCAATGGGAGAGGGTTTCTAGGGAGAGACAGGGTAGGGGGATGCAACATGTTTCCAACTGATACTAAAAATAGACATGAGGGGAGTGAGACCAACATGGAGGACGATGAAGAAGGGGCAGGGAAGCCATTTTAAAACACAGGGTAAAATTGTAAAATCATGTTTAAAGTCCAAACAAGGTTCAAACAATCCTGCACCGCCACAAGTAAGAGAACAAAAAAGTAAAGCCGTACACAAATTTTGATATCAAATATTTCCAAATGTCTGGTGCGATCAGTTGCTGTGATATCATGTATCATAAACAAGTAAACAAATCTAGGCTTGCTTCAGAAAATTTTTGCCACTGACCCTATAATATTTAATATTGTGGTACATATTGTGTTAACTAGTAAGGAAACTAGAGAAGAGTGTTTAAGAATTTTGTGAGGGTTTAGGCTGGTGTTAATTTCTAGTCTGAGCAGAACCTGAACACTATTGCCAGATTAAACACAGGTTATTATGCACGCTTAATGTATCTCTTTGGGAGGAAATGGTACAGTAGCTCTGCAGCATTGACTCTCATGATCTTTTTGGGAGCTATTTTGTTTATTTCTCTGACAAGAGGGAGAATAGACAAATAAAAAAGTCCTGTTGGATTTCACTAGGTGCAGCATCAAGGTCTTTTGCAGACATTGCAAAGTTACTGTTAATCCATTTGTCCAGAAAACCAGGGTGGAGAATAAGGAACAAGGAGATTCTGAGAAGGAAAGGACTTCTCTTTTTTCATCAGTCTTGCTCTTTCTGAACTTCTTTTGACCTGCCCACTTCATTTTACTTGGCCTTGTTGCAACAGCAATTTCTCCAACTGACCAGGTGTCAATTTTTAATTTACTTTTGTTTAGTTGTGTATTTAACAGCTACAGTTTTATACAGATAGCAGTAGCAAAAGGTTGTTGTAGGTAAAGTAATAACTTTACCACCCACAGTGATGTAGTGTAGAGAAGCATGGTGCTGGGACCCTTGAGAAGACTGAGGGTATGGTGTGCTTGAGTAAAGGCATGAGGTGATAAGAGATGCGACACGGGCTTGACACTGGAGACCTCTGGACTCATTAGCAGTAAGTGAAAAAAAAGAAACAAAACACACAAGAGAAGAATAGATCTGGACATAACTGGTTCTAGGAGTGAGAAATAGAAAAAATAAATAATGTCTAACATACATAGAAGAATACCATAAATAGTAAATATCAATGTAGTCTTGGCTTTATTTTTATATATAAAATGAACCTCTTCTCCCCATAAACATATTCTTAGTTTAACTAAGAATCCAAGAACTCCAACATAAAGAAAAAATACAGAAATTTAAAACACATGGTGAATAAACAGTTCTTTAGCTAACAGGAATATTTCTCCAAAAGGGCAACAAACAGAAAATGTTACTGGAAGCATATTGTCCTAGAGGTAGTCAGGCAGTTAATCTGTGGGGGAAAAGGGAATTCTGTCAGTGGATTGCAATTAATCTGTAGTTACAAGAGCTATACCATTATCTGTAAACAGCAAAGTGGAGAAAACAGTGTCCCATATAAGCTTGAACCCAATTAATCAAAACCTTTATCATCTCCTTTTCAGCAAAATACAAATTAGGAGATTAGCAACAACTGGATAAAATTCTGCTTGAGGCTAATAACATAACGTTGACTTTTTGCAGACAGCTCCTTTTGACACTGGAAAAAGTGTTAACAAGTTATGTCTGAAACGCAAAGGCTAATGAGTCTTCCTAGGATTTTCTAAATAATTGTGGCTAAGCCAAGGAGGGAAATAAGAACTGAATGATGGAAATTCTGACCAAACACAGTTTATGGAATCTAAACAATTTTCATATTTTGTGTTAGGAAGAGTCCTGGCTAAAGAATCTACAACAACCATAGAAATCTTTAATCTGCTTGAAGATTACTCTTTAATTCAAGTTCTGTTTTGTATATCTTTGGCTATTGTTCAAAATGTGAGTTTCTTCTGTATTATGACAGTGCTTTCCAGGGTCTTTATGTTTTCATCTACTTAAGAGACTGAGTTTAAGAAGATTGATACATTTCAACAGCAATTTATTTTCCAAGAAGCTTCAAATTAATACCATTCAAGAAAAGGCAACAACATCTTGCTCTGCAAACTGTCTAAATGTAATGGAGAATATGTAAATATATTTTTCTTTTTGTAAACCCAAATAAGAAAAACCATATGACATTACAATATTTTCACGTATTCAATAATTTCATTTCCTTTTAAGTTAGCTTCAATTCCAGATATCACTCTATTTATTAAATATAAAAATTTATTATATGCTGCACAATAGGTTACATATTCACATATTATATAAATAATATGTAACACCCAAATATAAAGAATATTTTTAATTATTTTTCCATATATAATTTAGTTTATGCAGCATCATTGTGTTGAGGCCTTTTGCTGGAGCTACACATCAACTTCTTATTTTCTTTGATACATTTCCATTATTTTTAATTTATTTATTTATTTATTCATTTGTCAAGTAAAAGATTGTTTTCCTTTTCTGAAATAGTATTTACAGTTAACATGAATGAATTCTGGCAAAGAAAATGTCCCTTATTGAGACATACAGAATACTCAAGCCCATGCCACTTAAACTGTGGTAAGGGGGATCAGTGAAAAGAAATGTAGCAGAAAGAAGGGAGATCCAGAATAAAAAGGATCCTGTGGTACAGAGGGATTGGGTGGCTGTTCCAGGAACAGAAGTTAATTCAGAAGAAAAGAGGAAAAAAGAGGAAGAAAAGAAAACTCTGAGTACCAATCCTTTTGTCCTAGTACAGAGTTTGCAAATCTCAAGCCTGTATCCTAAAATTAATCTGAAGACATCCATATATCCTGTACAGGGTTATGCTGTTCTGCTAAAGTTCTGGGTTTTTTCCACCAAGAATTGGAGAGAAAGCATACTCAGAGAAGTTTATTTGAAATTCAGACATTAAGACAGCATTCAGCCAAAGTTCTTAGGTGATTTAAACTTTTATGTGCTTATGTGTCAAACATAAGACATAAACACATAAAATAAATGTATCTGTGTATACCCTCTGCTTTAGCACTAAACCAAAATATATTTATTTGAAGGGATTTTGGCAAAAATCTTAGATGAGATAATTGTTATACACATGAAGAAGGAGTTCTTCCTGTGGCTTTAAGTACAGTAATCACCAAGACTGAGACACTGGTAGCTGCTAAAACACTAACCACTTCCCCTCAAATAAAAAAAAAATCATAGCCAACTGTGTGAACACATAGAAACAGTTATGATATCAAATTCTTACTTAAAGCACACATCAATACACTGATTCTCCTGAAAATATGTATCAGAAATTTAAAATATTTCCATTTTACATCATTGACCTCTCAATGACCTAATTTTGACTTGTTTTGCCAGAATGCTAGTCCATGTGGTTGCTGAAAGGGTATAAGACAATATGAACAGATATAGATCATCTACAGAACTAGAACTAACGGTCAGACAATCAACAAACTCTAAATCTGATTCATATAGGACATGAAGAGTCTTGGCAAGGACTGTCCATAATGTCTTGAAGTTGCTGCAAACAAATACAGATTTTTTTCATAGGAAAGTTTCTAGAAGAATTTAGAAAGGAAGGAAGATGCTTGGCTCTAGAGGCTATACTTATATAGCCACACATACAAGCTTTGTTCAAGACAAGGAGGATTAATAATTGGAAATCCAAATGTCCCCTAAAATGTAAAGAGTGAGGTTGATAAATGTACATAAATTCTATTAAGACTGTGACATAACATAATGAAACTACTTAAGATTTCAGAAAAATTTTCTTTCAATCTCAGCTTCCGAATTGTTTCATACTTTTGAAGGGAAATGGTTTATACACCCTGTTTTTAGAATGAATCCTATATAAATACTAAAATATGTTAGTATGTATTTAAATGATTTTTCCTTAAACAATTGATACAGATAAAAGTTTTGGTAGTCTTCTACTTTATTCACTGTTGGATTACTTAATAATCTTTTTGTGTACTACACTAAAGATGTGCAGACATGTAGGCACAACATTTGCCATCCTGGCACAATTTAAATTTCACTTCCATATTCAGTTTTGTCCCAAGAGTTTCCATGGTCATAAGCCATTATCTCCAATAATAGTTTATGAAGTTGCAAGCTGTTTCACCACTATACTTCATGATTCTAAGACCTTCAAATGGATCCCATAGTGTTCTTAATACACATGCACATTCATGCATAGTTGGAAATGAAGACATATCTCTAATTTCAGAGAGTACATCTTGCTGTATTTTGCATAATGATTGTGAACATAGTACATCACATAAATGAAAGGAAATAGCTTTTAGTGCAGTGTTCTGTCAGAAGAAAATAATAAATCAACAACCTATGAACTCTAGGTCCATTTGAAGCATATTTAGAGCCCTCATTAACCTACAGAGGCCAGTTTGAATAGAAGCCATTTAATGAAGACACAGAGGGGATTTTTAATAATTGATTATGATGGAAGAAATGGAAACAAGCTAGAAATGCAAGAGATTACCCAAATGATAATGAAATCCAAAAGTGGTGACATAGTCATCTGAATCAGGCAAAGACACCAAGCACCTGCTTTGGGGTTGTAGCCCAACAGCAGGAAGTAGTTATTTCCTATGTATTGGCAAGATCCACTTGTTTTCATTTTCTGTTTGCTTTTTGACACTTAATTTAATGGAAAGTCTCCTCGGTAGAGAGTATAGGATTGAAATGTGTCTCTTCTGTAGTAAAACAAGCTATTACAGGCTAGGTGCCACACATTTATATTTAAATTGACAGAAATACCTGCAAGATAAAGACAACATGATTTTGTGTCTCCTTACTCCAGGATTACACAAGAAGGTGGAGTATTTCTCCTCAGTCTATTTTAGTGTGTAAAAACATCCATACATTGAAGGAGCTTTTGTAAAGCTCCATACATTGTGCTGCTGCATGAAAATGCAGTTTAAAGGTTTTTGCAGACAACAGGACTTTTTACACCCTGAAGACATCCCAGACCTCTGTTGATGCTCATGCAGAATAGAGTTGAATCCATTCTGACTGGCACAGAAGGAGGAGGGGGCTAACCCACTGCTCTGAGTTGGGAGTGATCTGTCCCTGCCTTTAACTGCCCCCAGTTGAGTAACAGGGGCAGTTTCATGCTGGATAAGCTGCATAGTGTTCACTGAAGAGACTGAGCTCCTTTCAAAGTGTCTGCTGCCACTAGACATTTGTGGTGCAATCATGGTTTTATGCAAAAAGAGAAAAGTAATTTCAGAAGCTAAATCTCTTCTGTCCCATCCAAGAACCCTGAGCAGTAATTGGGATTTCTTCCTTTTCTTCCTTCAGCTTCAATGAAGTCAGAATTCCTTGTTTGCTTCTTGGTGATGAAATTTCTGCAAAAGTGCTTGTGAGTGTCTTTAATCTCTGCATCCAGAACACCCCATAGTAGCTTCTGTATTATAGTCCTCTGGTAGGTAGAGTTTTGAAGTTCATGTCCTGTGTGCTCAATGAGGCAAGTGAGTATGACTTGCCTTCTTCTGAAATGGTTCAGTCACATTGTAATAAGATACCACTGTGACCTGCTTTATTTTGGAAGAAGAGAATGAACTCTACTCCATTTATGAAAGCAAAGACAATGATGCCACACATTCAGAGAGACTTTAGCCTAAGGATTGGAGCTGCTTTCCATTAGGAATTTTCAATCAGGTAGATTAAAGAAAAGATACAAGACACAGCTTCATCTATTTCTCATTGTTATTTATCTATTGCATGCTACAGGGACAGATTTTACATGATCAGCATGTTTTTTTTCACTGTCCTTCTTTATACACATGTAAAGAAAGGTCAAAGGTACCTAGGTTAGGATCTATTCTGAAGGATGGAGGTTCATCTTACAGCATCAAAGTACTCGGCTTTTACTAACAGAAAAGTGAACTCATTAATAAAGTTTTGATGTGGGAAGTTTTGTAGAGAATGAATAAACACAGTGTAAGTAACAATGTAATTAGTGTAACTTGTACAGTTACATTAAAGTTTTCTAACCAGCTTTCATGCATTTATAGAATTTGCTTTATTTATTTAATTTAGAATTTGATTTATTATCAGCAATTTAGTGGGTGAACACAAATTTTTGAAGCTTTAAGTGCTGTTTCATTTGTTGCCATTTTAAATTGCCCCCAAAAGTGTTTTGTTTCATGCCAGCAGCAAAGATTACATTTGGTTCATACCAGTTTGGTTTCAGTTTTCGAACCTGTCTATACACGACTTAATGTCACCAATCAAACAGACACAGATATTGCAGTCCTGGGTTTAGAGACTCAGTGCAATATTTAACTTCATTTACATTTGTCTTATGCATTGAAATTACTGAAACTGACATATTCAAATATTTTTTCTAATTGATAGAATAAATGAACCAAAGAAGCTAGAAAAGAACAAGCAAAAGTTATAGATCAGAAACTGAATTTCTTGATAATATTCAGCATGACAAAGTTTTAGTTCATTCAGCCATATTTATGTGAAACATTCAGCACTACAGGAGCCCAGCAGGTTTGAGAAAATGCTCTGTCTCTCCATGGTTGAATATTTATTAGAAAGTTGGTGATACTGATCTCAATCCCAAGAGGTAGCACCTCATTAAATAGTTCAGTATTCTAAGCTGTAGCCAAAAAGGATATGCATTGCCAATAAGCTTGAATATTGACTTGAGTATTCAAATATAAAAGATTTAAAATTAGGGAATTTAAACATCCACTGAAATAGGTTCTTGAATAGATACTAAGTGTTGCTAATCAATACAATTCATTTGGTTGTGCAAATACATATGAAATGGTCTAGTTATCAGTGCAAAACATTTCTCATGGGAAAAAATTCTGAAGTAGACATTTATCAAGTCACTCTGATTAAATCCTGGCTCTAGGAAATAGTGCCATATAAGCTGGGGTTTAGTCACTCAGACGGAGATGAAATCCATATTACAACTTTCCAAATAATCATCTGGATGATAATGCAAAATTTTGCCTGAAGGAAGAAGAAGAGAAAAAATTGATGATGGGGTATTTCCATGGATATTCATGCTCTAATGAGTAGAATAGCACCTGAACTACAACCCTTTATTTTATTAATACTGCATTATGAATTTATGTGACACCACCATCATCACAAAATAAAATTTTAAAAAAGATATTAAAAATGTAGGTTAGATGCTATTATTATTTGGGATATCAGGCCTCACTTTTAGATACCTCTATGTGTAAAAATTTATCCCATAGTACAGATTCTGTCTGGCCTTTACCCTGGCAGGTACCATGACTGGTCTGTAAATATAAAATCACCTCATGTTTTTACTTCTTATTTTTGTACAGCAAAGTGAAACCATCCTCTAAGTGATAGACTAAATAGATTACCTCTGCCTTTAAATGCTTAGAAGTGTCTGGTTTCCTGGTTTCCATACTATGAGAAAATGTTTGAAGTGAAACCTCAAGGAAAATGTTGACTAGCTAATAAATTTCCCCTCCTTGAAAATTTCTGTGAATGTTCAAAGTCACCGGAACCTTTGATTTTAGAAAACAGCCACCTGTTGCTCTTTTGATATAAAAGATCAAAAGTAATTAGTGTGAATTTTAGGAAGTCTAGGAACCCATTAGAATATTCCCATTTTCTGTGTTCCTTTTGAGACTTTCATACTCTGAAGTTCCCACTGCAGAATAATTTCTTCAGGGGAGCATTTTTAGATATTGAATTGCTGATTTGATTCTAGTTTTTATTGAGCAAGCTGAAAAGATACTGCAACATGATATTCAGAGGATATTGTCTTTCAGGCTGACTTTTGCACATTCTTCATATCAAGTTCCCACAACTCTTTTCATATTGCGAGAACCTGAAGATCATTAGTAAATTCTCATCTCTTAATATCAAAGTGGTTTAATGGACTACAAGGGATGCCTACCAAATTAAACTAGTGTATGCTTTACATTCATGTTCATGAAAAAAAGCCAGCAAAAAATAGATAATTCTACTTTGTCGTTTTGTTTTTTTAATATAATTATTTCTTCTAAATGTAAATGGAATATACATCATCTAAACAATGATGAAATAAGCATTGATTTGTCAGTTCAGTATTATAAGGCTTTAACTTATAAATCTTCAGTGAAGAGATTGGGTATTGTTGTCAATATTTTATATTACACAAGCACCAGGAATGGTTCCTAACTGGCATAAGGGAAGAAATCATTGTTGTATCTCAGCACCATATGACCATTGACAAATTGCATATGATAATGTTTTAAGGAAGATTTCACAGGAGTAAAGCCAGTATCACAGAGATGTTATAAGAGTGTGAGTCTAAGACACTTATTAACTTTAAATCCATATGTCTGACTCCTTTAAAGAAAAAACTTTGGAAGCCAATAGGACCACATATCATATTTTGCAATAAACTTTTCAGTTATTGTTACAAAGAAATGCATAACTGGCAAAAAGAAACCTTTATTTAGAAAACAATTTAACCGTCTTCACAGCTTTGTGTAAATATGGTTAGATTTGTTTAATAATTATCTTTATTTTGTGGGTAAGACTCATAATTAGGTAATTGATAATCACGTTCATGTTGTTTCTGAGAAGTATCTTGAAAAGGCAAAAAATGCAATTTTTTTTTTCTTCTTTTTCCTCTCAAGCAAGCAATACCACTGGTAACTAGCCCAAAAAATGAAAAAGCCAGCCTACAACTGAGTAGAATTTTTTTAGAGCATAAAGAAACACATATTTACTATAGTCATGCATCTTCATGGCTTGTATTCACATGAGTGGGTGAAGATCAGGAGAGCAAATAGGGCAAAAACCAGATGTCTCAATACTGAATGATTCAAAACTCTTTATGGAGTGGTTCAATTTTTCTAACTGGTATAGTAAAAAAATGCATATTTGAAGTAAAGTTGAAGACAGTTCAATACAGATATGTTGCACTAAAACACGAAGAGCTGTTAAAATAAAGTTGTTTTAAGGAATTAGCCCAGTATTGGTCTAGTAAAACTATATTTTAAACAGTTCCAATACTTTTACACATCCAAAGCAGATTGTTTTTTAAATTATTTTCTAATTAAAAAAAATTAGCTTCAGTCTGATATTTAAATCAAATCATTCTTTTTAGAAGAATATGCAAAAAGCTCTAAAGTATCAGAAATGAAACATGTTAAAAAATACCAGCCATGTTTTGGAAGAACAGGAGAAAAAAATACACCCGTTTTTATTAAGATACCATTAAATTGGACAGATTTTTCTTTTAGCTAATGACCTATCACTAACTATAATTTTTCCTTCGTGTGTTAATTTTGTATAAGCAGCAAAGGCGTAACTTCAGAGCTCTTTACACATAAATAGGTTCTAATCCATTGAGCACCTTTTTATGTTGATAAAAACTATGACCTGAAATGAAGAAAATTTAGAAACCTTATTATACAGGAAAAATACTTCAGAAATTACAAGTGGGTACATTTTCACATAGTCACTTTCTCTATTTTGAATGCTGGTTTTTATCTTGACTACTATGTGGATGGGCCCCATGCTTTGAAAACCTTAGTTAAAGCGGACTAAAAAAAAATCAAATTTTATACTGCATTGTCTGTAATGAATAAATTAAGAACTATTTCTAGTAAGTGTATTTAATAAATATCGTAGTTTTAGTGAAAAGAATGATCATGAGAATGCGTGATGATTTTAATTGTGAGAATTGAATAATACCACTTGAGAATTTTCAGTATTGGAAAGAAATATATTTTTCCTACATAGTGATTTAATGTATTTTTTCAAATGTTGGAATAATTTCATTAGGTCTATGTTTGTGTATCCATGTCTACAATAATGAACTGCCATAGAGAGAAATACAAGGTGTGATCATCCTCCCTGGGTTCTGAGAATTGTACAATGCTGGGGATGATGCTCACTGATCACTTAGCAATTATTAATTGTATTACATGGTAGTAATATCCGAGATATATGAGAGCTCTGAAGGAGAGATATATGTGAAAATTACACTGGACTCTGTCACAAAGAGGCAACTGAACTGATACCTTCTATAGAGCAGGTTTGTTCTCCCAATTTGCCTTTAAATACTCTTTGATGACTGCCAAACTTTGATACAGATTAGGTTAAGATTAATTGCTAGCCTGCAAAGAATTCAGAATGTTTAGCACGTTTTAATACATTGAATTTACAGGATTCATTTGAGGCAAAATTTTGCTGGGCATTGGAAGGAAAGGACAACTGCTGTGACAAGGTAAGATGGGACAGGACACATGGATGCAAATTCCAAATACCATTTACTATCATAAAAATACAAAGTCAACCTGAGAAGGTCTGGATATTTTTACAGTAATTTTGGTTGTTAAATAGATATTTTGGTAGCTGTACGCTCTTCTTAGACAGTCTTTGTACCTCCATTTGCTGGTTTATAGATGCCATGAACGACAAATTGTCTTATAGTCCTTAGTCTTATAAATTGCCATTTAATATCTCTTTAGTAGGATTTATGTGATTAATCTTGCTCATAATGATGAGTATAATTAGTGGGAAAAGAAATTGAACATGGCTATTCCTTTTGATAAAAGATTAAAAATTCAACAGTTTCAAGCACAGGAAAACCCATCCTATTTCTGTCTCTGGGTCTCTCTCTCCATCCTCAGACCCCATCCAGAGTGTCTTTAGGCAGTGGTTTTGACACAAAAATTTTGAGTGTTTTAAAAAGGGGCTTGGCCTTCCATGAGAGAGGAGAATGATACAACCACAAATTCTACTTTTTAGCTGGGCAAAGAAAATTTCCTTAATTAGTTCATACTTTTCTCTTCTGAAATATGGAAATGAACTTTTTGACTTCTGTCTCTATATTCAGAGATTGTTAGAGCTTAGCTGTAGGAATGGCTTTCATAATTTATAAAACTCAAGCTGCTTCAGAATTTCTTTTACTCCTAGGAAAATAAGTTTATTTCCAGAATTTCTTAAGAACTTTTACTGCTGAAACTAAGCCTTTGACATTCCTAAATCCCAAAGTGCATTTCCAGTGTAATATTTTCAAGCACAATTACCACATTCAGTACTTCAGACGGCTTGTTGTCTTGTTTTTTTTTCAAGTAAAGCTACTTTGCAGTATAGGTGTTCGTAGAACATCTCAGTATTTCTAAACATGAAAATAGTGCTTAGGTTAGTTGTTCAAAAATACTCGTAAAAATTAACTAACCAGTAAAAGTCTTTGCATTTTTGACTACAGCGGAATAAATGTGAGATTCAGCAGTCTGGTGTTTCAAATCTGGCAAACAAAGCCCACAGGAATCTAATCAGTCCTACCTTTATTTTTATTCTACAGGACTCAAAATTTATTTTCATCTGTTTGACTTAAAATTGGCACTCAGGAAATAAGTTAAATAGAAAAAATATTACTTTCATGTAATTCTTGTTTATAGATAGAGATACATATATACTACTAAGAAGATCATTAATAACAGCATCCAAGTTTCTAGGAGAATATTACATTAAAAGTAGTTTCCAGCACAAATTGATGACCGTGAATAGCGCTGTGAATCAAGTTATTCCAGGTCTGTCGCTCAGATATTCAGTTCTACTTACAGATTTTATATCTGTAGTAAGTTCAGATATTATTCAATATCTTCTATATACCAAACCCAGTTTGGGACTACTCTCCTCATCATTTCTGCAGAATAATTTTGTGGATTCTTTCTTCTAATGTTGTTGAGCATATATAAATTGTTTATAAAAAACTGTATCTATTTTTTTTTTTAATAATACTATCTGGTACTGTAAAATAATTTACAATATGCAAAACATTTCTAAATTATAGCAATATTTTCATTAACAAACAACCAGAAAAGGTGTCACTCACAGAAAACAACACAAGAATGAAATTGGGACAATAAGTGCTGAACAGATTATAGACAAATTGCATTAAATCACAAGGGCAGTACTTGTTGAATTCAAGAATGTAGAAGCTGAAATTAAGACAAGTGTTCTAGTTCTCAGTTCCAGAATTATCCACGGGCCTGATAATGATTATTTGGGGTTTTTCACTCACGTTGGCTCCTCTGAAAGCCATGGAAAAAATTGTTCTTTCTTTAAGAGGAGACAATACTGAACTAGTAAATAATAAAAAAAAGAGCCTTAATAATGAGGAAAATGGAAATACTTATTAGGAGAGGTTTTCTAGTCTGTACATTATTAGAAGAGAATGGAGAGAGGAGTTGGTCCCTGAATCTCAGGATTCTTAGACACTGCCTTTTGTGTATTTGTTCGGCACTAAAGGTTTAGGTATGAGACAAATTTTAGGCTGGATTTGTCTTGAGATCTGTTTCAAATAATAGTTCTAAGGCATACAGAAAAAGTTGGTCAAAACATTGTGTGATTCTTCAGTTGTGTCTAATGCAGATAAGAGTGAAATTGTATATGATTTTCTAGTTTTTCTAAGATTTTTTTTAATTTAACAGTAGTCAACTCCTTAATGTAGCTACTCCTGTAAGGCTTTTTTTAGGCACTAAATTGACCAGGAATAAGAATCTTCCAGTTTGCAATCCAGTAAGGAACCAAAACTAGGAACACTTTGTTGGGATCAAGAACAGTAAAAAATCCTTCCAAAATGGATTTTCTCTGCCCTCCATATACTTTAAATGTCCCAAGTAAATTAAAAGATCACTCAATGCCAATTCAAAATGAAAAGTGTGGAGCTTTCGTATGACTATTTTGATCCTACAAAGCTATTATTTTTCAAGTGTGAAGTATTGGAGCATACACCTATGGTTCTAATTTTCCTCACTTTCCTGGTGGATGAGGGCTGGTGTAGACATACAAAAAAAGAGGTATGACAGAGACATGGGAATCAATATAGACATTTTTATTTATACCATAAAAAGCAATTTTGATTCCCATTTCTTTCATGACAGTTGGGATGAAAAAATTAATAAAGGAGATGGAAATCTTTGCAAAGTCCTAAAAACCCATGTCCTTCTTAACTCCACTGTAGCATCTTTAATGCAGACATTGCAATCTAGGACGTGCATTACCATACACTTAAGTTTTGCAATCTGTTCCCACAAATCAATTTTACACAGCTTGAGAATATGGACAAGTTTGTATTTGTGCTATAAAGAGGTTTCAGAGGGGAAAAGAATGAAAACAGTGTTGTAGCTGCAAACAAATCAATTGGACTGTATTAGACCTAAACCCATGATGTCAAAGATGAATGTAGAGACAGAAACAGGGACAGAGATTACCATGGGGTCTAGACACATACGGTGATTAATCATCACACACATCTGGAAAAGAAACCACAAGATGAAAGAATTTTTTTCTTCTTTGTCTAGATAGCTTAGAAAGAAAGAAAATTATATTATGTTCTCCATGGATGAAGGTAAAGATGAAATAGATATTAACTGTCCTCCATTTGCATCAAACTGAAAATCTGTCTTTCAGCTGTATCTTTTGTTATTTAGAAACAATACCATAATTCATTTTTAAACTCAGTACATAACTATATCTGTTTCTTTTTCAAAGATATGTTTCAATTTTAAAAACATATTAAATATATGCATTGAGTTTAATTTAGCAAAAAAACAATTTAATTAAATTCAGCGAATTTGAATGCAGGAAAGATGCTATATAGGAAGTTTTTGTGTTTTTTCTTTTTGATGGGTTTTGCAATTACAGTATAAAACTTAGATGTAAGTATCACTGAATGCAATTCTAATTACTGAGAACATGACTCTACGACTACACAGGATAAGATAAAATAAAAAAGTCTATTTAGATTATTTTTTTCCACATGAACAGAATACTGAAACAGCACTGTAGTGCTCAGAAATTAGCTGACGAATTTTTCAGCTTTGGAGACAAATTTCACCTTCATATAGAGGCCAATAAAACAAATGTATTTGCAGTGCCATATGATAAATAGAACCTATTAGTATAAAAAAATACTTCTGCAGAAATAGCTGTGAGGATTAGGTCATAGAAGGACCTGGCCATCAGCTGGGAACAATACATCAGATTTATTTAGGATTACTTGATAGTTACTAGGTTCATGGAGCCGGGAGAGGAGGAGAAATTTATCGAATATTTTTTTTCTTTTGGCCTCTGTATAAACTTCCCAAATATTAATTTCATTCTAGTTCTGCCACAACAGGTGGCAACAAGTGCCTCGCACACTTCTTGTGCTTGTATAATTGAACATTCAGTTCTATGTTCAGTATGTGCCAAGAGCAGAAAGATTTTTCAGTCTATTCCTGCTGCAGATCTGTATATCCTGAAACTGGCTTTTGGATACTCTCTAGAAGTGGTCATTGCCTTCTGGATTTCATCTGAGTTGACTGCTTACAAAAACTGCCTTCAGCCTGCTTTCAGTTTGTTTTTAAACTTAGATAACTAAAGAAGTAGTGAATGTTTTGATGTATTTCCTGAGAGTAGGGAGGAAAAAGTGTATGTGTGGAAGTATGTTGGACTTTCGTATTTGTAAGGATCCAGGAGAGGTCTTAAGTGTTTTTCTCAGCTGAGTTCAGCACAAGATATATGGGGACCGGTATAGGGTTGTTGATCAATCTTTTCTTATGAAACTATTATAAAAGCTTTGCTATTATTTACACTATTTTTCTCTTTCTCCTACCCTGCTCATGTAGCTTATGTTTTGTTAGAGGAAAACATGATTTACGTCTCATTTTAAAGTGTCTCTAGGAATGACATAGTCATTAGAAAAAAGAAAAAGCAGTGCAAGCTAGGTGGAAAAAAATAGGATGGTAGAATGAAATACCTCTGAGGACAGTTTTGGTGTACAACATTTGGCCCTAAATAAATGTATGGGCCTGCTTCTGAAAATATATTACATTTGTCAAAGGAACAATAATTAAACTGCTCCCTCTAAGCCTTTTTGTTAGGCCATTTTCAGAATGAATGGTTGAGGCTGAGAAAGGGCACTTGGCATTTAAGAACTCTACCTTTAGGGTATTATTCTCCCTGCATTCTCATGCTCCCATGATTTTGCTTTTTTCCTACCATCTTTGAACAACGCTAATACTCACTGTTCTTGTTAGGGATGACCTGTAAAATATGAAATAGTTGTCATATAAATGTAATTGGTATTGTAATTAAAACAAGAGATCAGTTTGTAAGATCTTACATTGAACCCGAAGAGGGAATTATAAAGAGTTAATCTATAGTGAAAACGGCAAAATATGCATTTTGTCATTAATAAATGGAAACTGACATAAGACACAATTGTTTATACTAGATCACTCAAAGTAATCATTACCTTAAAATGGTGTTATGATGAGTAAGTAATAATAAAAAAGACACTGTCTGATCAAGATCCATAATGCATTTCTTCAAATGAGACTAAAAAAATTGCATGTGATGAAGTGACACCCTAACTCATCATTAAGGAAACTGGCAGATTCTAGAAACTTTTTCCTAAAATTGATGTAACATCATTTTTGTTTAAAATAATTTTTTGACCAATATTTGTGTTTCATATGACCTGTATGTGGGACCCATATTTCTACATTATAGTGATGATCACGCTCACAACAACATGTCTGTATATAAGAAGAAAAATTAAATAAGTGAAAAGAACTGTCTTTCATTTCCTGTAATGCAGAAATTTCAAGAAAATAAATTGCAACAGAGTGAAATAGATAAAGTTCTGTGTTATCTTTAGGAATTATTCATGAATTCACAATACCAGGTGACAGAAAAGTCTTTACTTTTCATAATCTATTGCAGGACATATTTTACATTACTTCAGATAATTGCATCCCTATTGAAACAATTTTACACTTTCGTGATATTTCTTTTCTGATTTGTGTGTGCCATATGGCAGTTCATTTCCATGGACAGCAAATACGTACTTCCAGACTGCCAAAAATGGACACTTATGTGTCATATATTTACTGCATTAAGGTGTTTTTTTTTTTTCTTCCAGTTTTCAAAATCTAACTGTAGGAAGATTTCACAGATGCAAGAATTTTTCCAGCTATGAAGGTGAAAAAAATCTGTATGTTTTTATTAATCTCTGATTTTTAAGTTAAGATTCTCAGGATAATTGTTTTGCTTTGTACTGTAACAATAATTTCTATGTTTTAACTGCAGCAATAATTTGATATTTGCATATGTGCTGGCAGACAGTATTTTCTGTGAAACATTTTTAACAACTAAGCTTGTTTTTAATTATATTTAAAAAATTTGCCCTGGTCATTATCCATTCTTTTGGGAAAGGAGGAGTGGTCCTGTGTAGGGCCAGGAACTGGACTCGATAACCCTCGGGGGTTTTTTCTAACTAAGGACATTCTATGATTCTTTGATTCTGTCATTACAATGCATTTGTAAAACTCCGTGAGATAGAAAGTGGAAAGCTATGAACTTAAGGCTCAATATCTAAATTCATTGGAATGAACTATTAGATTGTTCACTGCAAATATTCTGTGCTCAATCCAGAAAATGAAGAAGAGTGATGTTTGGGAGGGTACAAGGAAATCCTTGGATTTGTTGGCCTCCAAGCACGAAGAATCAGTGCAAATAGGGGATTAATCATGTGCACAAACTATAATGAGTGCACATAATAAACATAATAAACTGACCTTGGAAAATAATAATAAGTTCCAAACAAAAGAAATGAGGTCATGAAGAATCAAAGTAGCAGCAAATATTCTTCATGACAAATACTACACTCTACATCTGCAGTTCATAATTTCTCCACTGAGAAGAGAGTTGCAAAGCTAGTGAAGGCACATCTGTCCTATCCTAAATCTACAGCAATGCCTCCCTTGGTCACAGCATCCACTTCTGCTAGCATGGAGGAGCAATAAATCCTTTTTTGAACTGCAGGAATTCTCACCAAAGGCCTAAGGAAAAGAATGGACTGATGTCTTTGTAAACTGTTTCTACAATGGTTTCAGTACTTTTGAAATAGATAGTTTATCCTAAAACTTCTAAATTGATGAAAATTTAGCTGCATCAAAAAGTAAGAATTAAATGTCAAATAAATTTATTAATTTATTAGTAAATATTGATGGTGGATAGAAAATTGTATAACTTAAAATGATAATAAAGTTTTCAATAACTTTTAGTGAAGCCTAAGCCTGAATACTTAGATGCACATTTTTTCTTCTAAATGATACTAATGGCAACAGTTTTTAAAGGAAAAACTGCCAGCAGGGACAGCTGACCCCCTGACCACAGGGATAGTTCATACCATATGACATCATGATCAGTATATGAAGTGAGGTGAAGAAGAAGAGGCAGGGGGAAGTTAGGAGTTATGCCATTTGTCTTCCAAAGTCACTGTTAACACATGATAGAACTTGGCTTTCTGGGGGATGGCTGAACACCTGCCTGTCAATGGGAAGTGGTGAATTTGCAAAGTAAAATTTGTTCTATGTTGCTTGCATACAGAGTGTTTTACTCTGCTTTCCCTATTAAAATATCTCAATCCATGAGTTTCCTCACCTCTACCATTCCAGTTCTCTCCCTGAGCCCACTGGTGGGGGAGTGAGCAAAGGGCTACATGGTGCTTAGCTGCCGTCAGGATTATAACCATGCTTTATTTATTTATGAGTCAGATTGTTATAACTATGACACTTGGTTTTAAAAATCTGACACAAATAAATAAGAAACTTTGAGAGAAGAAATAGCTGCAATGAGATACAGCAAAAGAAGTGAAAGATGCTTTACATCTTAAAAGTTCTTTAGGACCACAGGAGGATACAAAATAAAACATAAAAACTCCAACATGCAAAAACACCAACACACAGAAAATGCAAAAGATGAAAAAAAAGTGTTGCTAATATAATTTTCTTTTTCACTGTTTTGGCTGATGAACCCTTGGACTGTGTAGACTATGCAAGCATGGACATATATGAAAAAAGAGAAGCATCTAGTGTAGAGGAAGAGTCTCAAATATTTGTTGCATCCTCAGGGCTTATGACGAAGTTGTTTTACTGCTCAGTGTTTAGTGCTCTTTGAGACTACTGCACAAGACTGTGATGTTGGCAGAATTTTCAGTAAACTTTACAACTGGGCAAAAAAAATCCAATATGGATGGAAATCTTCTCAAATGTACTCTCTGTGTAAATACATTTTCTAACCTGTTTCTTTGCTTCATAGATTTTATATTGATTAAATGTAAACACACAGATCTTTCCCATAGTCCACCTCACCAGGTGGAACTACTTTTTGTAGAGGCATCTACCACTGACTAAATGACAGAGCATCTAACAAATGAGACAGAACTACTTTTCTCTTCCCAGGGTCAAAGGGATTGATGAGCACACTGAACAGAGCTTGCTACCATCATAAGAGGTGCATAAAAAATATGAAGCATTTAGGAGATTTACTCTCTTGATCCATGCTTGTGATTAATTCTAATGACTGTTAAAGAATCTCAAGTTAACATGTCTGGTCTTTTAAGTCTGATCATGTATGCTGTGGGCAAAACTTTCCCCTTTGCTTTGGCATGCCATACACTGAACCAGTGGAAGTGGCATGATGGCTCAAGGGCAGAATTTAGCAGTTGGAACCTAAAGTGGGCAGTCATTTTACTAAATGTGTGTTAGATCCTCAATTTAAAGTGCCAAAGCATACCTCAGGATTAAAGCAATATCATTCCCATCAAAATCAATGGGGATTTCATTAATATACCCTCACACAGTGCTTCAAAACCCTTCTCTTGGCTTCCCAAAGCAGGAATGGGTGTGTTTATTCAAATAATTTTAATTTATAAGATGTTAAATTATTAACTTACAATAAAATCAGTGCTAAGATTTTTGACTTTGAAGATTTAGTGGCAAGTATTTTAGGTCCAGAATATTAAAGTCAAAGAGCAGAGTAATGTGAATCAGAAAGAGATGATAGAGGAATAGTAAATAATGAAGGAGAATGTAACTAGATAGCAAATGTAAAGATCATTTAAAAGACTAATAAATGACAACGCCAGTTCAATGCAGATAAATGTAGAACAGTGGTGACTTTGATGAGTCTTTATAACACAACTGTGCATGCATTATAAAATAGGAAGAAAAAAAAGCGTTAGAGTCAAAAGAAAACTGTGTGTCATTGATGTAGGAAAAGAAAGCTCGCAGACGTCTTAACACATGGATGAATGATGGCTTTGAGAGAGTCTCTATGACAGAAGCCTGTTTTTCATAAAGTAGAACTACGAAAGAGCAAGACCTAAAAAAATGAGAGAGAGGAAAAAAGATAAATTCTACATGGAGTTTAAAATATGAAAAAACCACAGCAACATTCCTGTAGAGGAAAAAAAATGATGTAGATGAATTGTTCTCACTACCTTTCTAGCACTGATCTGACCATGCCCATTACACAAAAGTAGTATTTACAGGAAGGATTGTCTTCTGTTTGGCCACTGTGCAGTGATTATTTCTCAAGTGTTTATTTTTCATGAGCGGTAAAAATACAGTGACAAGGATAATAATGTTCACATACAAAAGACACAGATGAGGGAAAAAAAAGATATGAACATATAAAAAGGTATGCAGGAAAGGAGAAGAAAAGATCAGAAAGCTAATAGAATGGAGAGACAAATAAACGAAAGTGAAGTTGAAGCAAAATTGACTCAGGAGGGGAAAAATTTCTAAAATACACCTTTGGCTCAGGTTTCCCAAGCCAGCTTTAAACAAAGAAGTATTTTGGGTCTACTGCAATATGTAGGCTTTCTACAACACATCTGTACAGTGTGGTTGAAATCAAGGAGTGCTCATTTCAGTGTCTCCTAACTGACTGTTGGGATCAGCCACTATTCATTGCTGTACTGTGTTCCTTGTCCTCTCTCCCAACTAAGCTGTTGCTCCTTCTTTTAGGGATATTTAGCGCAATAGTGAGCAAGAGCAATCAAACTGTGTATCTGACCCATGAGATTCTGGAAACTCTTTTGGTTGTAGGCATCTCAGTTCTAAGAGCATCCCAGGCTAGGCTTTTGAATTATTCTAAGAAAGTCACAACAAAAGGGGATATGTCTTATCCAAGCAAGCTACTATATTAGGTTCCCTACAGAGTCACACAGCTATTACAAATTAGTTTGCATTCCAGTTCATAATTTCAAAGACTTTTCTCATAGAGAAGAAAATAGCTGAGATAAAAATTGGAATTCTACTATCATTGCATGACTCTGGAGCAAATTTGCCTTTTTTTCTACTGCAGTCTAATTCTGTGTAAGAGTCAAAGAAAATCGCCTTGCTAAACTTATGTAAACCAGTATGCACTATAGTTCCTTTTTGGCAGAAATTACTTTCTGTTTAGTCTGGATCAGTGGTGTTAAAAAAAATTGGGTTCCCTGAGTGTGTACTATCCTGGATGCTAAAATATTTACTAGAGTTTCTGTGTGTTTAACTTGCCCTGGAGTATAGCTGGTGTGCTTTAGTTCCAATTTTTTAATGATACTACTACTCCTGCCAGTAATTTTTATACCAGCTGCACTGGACTAATTATGTGCTTTTCTCAAAAGCCTATTTTTGAAATAATTATGGCCTTTGAGCACGTAATAGCCATCAAGATTTGGGTAGAGAGGAGTAAAAAACTTTCCATTTGAGGAGAAAGAATAAAAAATGTGGCATATCATTGTTACATTCTCATTTTGAGTGCATAAAGCTGTATACCATCTCAAGTGCCTGTCTAATAAAGTTTTGTTCCTTTTAATCCACCTAACTTCAGTTAGATTTCTGGATTAAAAAAAAAATACAACAACAAAAAACAACATTTCTCATCAACTGCATTTTGCAAGCTTCTTTAAGTCAAAGGAAATAAACTAGCGTGGCTAAGGGTAATGTAGGATTATTATTGGTGCCTTATGGCCAGAAGTTTCTTTTCTTTTATCTCCCTTCCTGACTTGGACTTGCTGAAGAGCTGAGGCTTGTCCCCATGCATTCTACAAGGTCACCTCAAACACAATGTGAGGCTGTCTGCAGTTTGAAGACTATTTGTGAACTAGTTGCTGACTTCTGTTATTTTATAGAGATTAAGTCAAATATGGAAAATTATTATGTTTGTAAAGGTTTATTCTGGGGTATGTGTAGGGGTATATTTCAGAGCTTTGACAGGGTCTAAGCCACATGATTCTTTTAAAGTTAATGAGAAAGTCACAGCTAGAATGGCATGTGATAATCTGAAAATTTGCCCCTTACTGCCTCTTAAGATTTTCTGTGTTGTATGTTATGGTAATAAATGGTTCTCAGCATGAGGTTGATTGAAAGGGGTATAGCTGCATGAAGCAAAGAACTTGTCCTTTCTCCATGATCTCAGGATAATGTTATTAGCATATGCAGGATCAGCTCTGAGAATAAGCAGCCTTTGTGACCAGGGAGCTCGGAATTACATCAGTTTGAGTGAACTTAAATGTATTTTCATAATTTTTCATTTGAAGTATGTCCCTGAAAAGGAATTGAACAAATATGTAGGGTTTTTTTCCGCATTATTGTTGACTACCCTTAACATGGCTCTGACACTGTAAGTTTCAGGGCCTGTGCTTTTAAGATTATTATAAAAAGTCCTTGATACTGGAAAGCATCTAAAGAATATATCAAATTGAATGGAAAAGTGATTAGAAGACTCTAGTCAGAAAGCTTTAGTGTATATGACTGTATGTGATGCATATTATTAGTTTTGAAAAGTTATTTTCAGATATAATATTCATTGTCAAAGTAGGGAGGAACCGGAATTCATTCACATGTGTAGGGGAAAAAAGGTACAGTTGAGAAGGTTCTTGATTTTTCTTCCTATTTTAAAATGTTTAAGAAAAGCCAGGATAAATAACCATTCTCCAAAATAGTGCTGCTTTTCATGGGTTCTATCCGTTGTTCTAACAAAATAGTTTCAAATTGATAAGGATACAGGTAAATGAATGAAGAAACAGCTTGATCAATACTTTCTTGTACAACTCAGGGAGTATCTAACAATGCACATGCAGAGAGGGTAAATGCAGGAGTGAAATTCTAGGTTTGGAACAAAATGTGACTATTTAAAGGTTTCTAAATTTAACTGCAGAGATTTTCAAGGCATTATTCTAGCAAATCTGATCACAGGGATATTAGAGATAAGAAGCAATATCCACCACTCTAGTTCTCTGAGGCCTTTTTAACCTACTATAGCAGTGTTAATAAAATTGAAATATGTAAATAGTGCAAGACCTGATTGTGGGGACTGTTCCCAGCATCCTATTTATCCCTGAGCCCACTGTACTGGGGTTGAGTTGAAAACTTAATATGAATTTTCCTGAAATCTACAGCTTCCTCAGGCTGCAGCCGGCTTGGAATGGTGCAGCTGGGTGATGTGGTTTAGTAGATTGCAGATTACAGCTGTAGTGCTGCGCTGACAGGTGGACATGATGATCTTAAAGGTCTCTTCCAACCTTGAAGATTGTATTATGATTGCTTTTATGATTCTATAATTAATTTGTGTTTCTATACATCTTCTCATTCAAAATTTTGAAATATTCCTTAAAAAAAATCATTATGGCAAATGAAGAAACAGGTAAAGGTGCTTCTAACGTTAGTATATGAATTGACTGCTTCAAAAAAAGCCACTTAGAAATCATATTCAGCAGTGTATTATCTAATTATATATTATATATTAACAGAATTTTCATTTTTCTATCTAATACAATCTTGACCACCATGATGAGAAAAAGAAACAAAAATCAATAAAAACTAATAACATTTCAAGACCTTTCATTAACAAGTCAGTGGTGCCATACCTGTGACTTGACCACCTGAGTTCTAAAGTCTTAACTGTTTGTTAGGTGAGACTATATTACTCACAGCAGTCTCACAGTAATAAGTCAGGCATGGGTTCCTGTCTCTGCAGGTAACTTGTAATGCATCACACACCAGGTCACAGGTTATGATGGCACTGGTTTCTCCTATGCCATGAATAGTTTGGGCTTTACCTTGGGCTTCCTTTCCCCTTGTAACTCACCTAAAGGAAAGAGATAAACACTTTTACAATCTCTGTATAATTTCAGTGACTGCACAAAGCGTTGCTTTGTTACTTAAGAATAAAAAGGATTCATTTTTATTCAGAAAATGCTAAAATTCTAAAGTAAGATATCGTTACAAATCCAGACAGGCAGTTACAAATACACGTGGGAGCTTTGGTATGAAAGCCATCTTGTCAAGTTAGGCAAGTCTGTTCTTGGATTAATAAGTGCATCCAGGAAATACATAAATTATGTTGAGGATGATCTGCTCCCACTTTTAGCTACAATTTTAATCATCTGGAAACATCTTTGTACTGAAGATGAGCTAGAAGACTGGAGATGTGTTTCCTAACTCTTCACTTATTCTAGCCTAGAATTACTCTTTTCTGTTGCTTCCAGTTTGCATGGAAAGGAGGTCAACTGAGCTTTCAGCTCCTCAGGATACAGACGGAGTCAACACCTTTCTAAACAAACAAGTTCATTGTTTTCACATCTACTTATCTGCAGAAATGTCTTTTAGTAAATTAATTAATTAGTCTGAAATCCTCTGAGAATTGGTTTTTGTCGAGAGCTGTATGGGCTCCAAAAAAATTTGAAAAAGCTGGTTTCCAAAGTTTTACTAGATCATATTTGCTACAACACGCATTCAGTTTTGATGATACATCACAGCTCAGTAGCTGCATATGACAGCAATTTGGTAGGGTTTCATTTACCCTTCTCCTAAAGTTTATTATGCTGAGGAAAACCTTTAAGATGTTGTAAACTTGACAACATACTTCATAAATCACTGTTATTTAACAAAGACTAACCCTAATTTAATTTGATTTCATTTTAATAACTATGCATTACCGTATGTTTTTTAGAAAACAAACACTTCATAAGCTTTTTTAGCAAATAGAACTGAATGAACTTGAAGATAAAATTAGAATGTCAAATTTCCAGAGACACAAGATCTATACAAGTTAGAAGTTTGGACTTTAAAACCTTGTTTCAATAAAAATGCTGCTTACCTTATAAGTTCAGTCTTGGTAAGACTGAAGTTACTAATCAAAAGTGCCTTATTAAAATCTATTTATGTACAGAAAAGCTGTAGCAGCTAGAGTATTGCCTATCAAATTCTCTACCCCATTTCAACGGTACTGTCCTCCAGTGTATCTGTGCATCTCAGAAGCCTATGGAAGCATAATTGTCCCCCTAGAAAATGGATTTTTCTCTCATTCTCATTCTCTTCTCTCTCTCTCTTCAAGTAGAGTTATATTCCAAAAGTTAATCCATCAGTATCTTCATTTAGAAACACAAATTCATGGTAATTAGCAAACCTGCTCTTGAACTTGTACTAGTAATACTCCAACCCACAAACTTCAAGGATTTGTTCCTCCAATCTTCAAGATCTTTTTGTTTGAAACAGTTTGATTTGGTTGTGTTATTGCATTTAGTAGTATGTTATATACAGTATCATATAATGATCTACACAATAACAGTCAAGAAAACATGTTGACAAGAAAGTCCAAATCCCCTTGTTTGTTTGTTTGTTTGCTTGTTTGTTTGTTTGTTTATATAATCCACTTCTTCAAGCAGATCAAATTTTACTTTAAAACATCAACTTATTTCAGGATGGAAATAAAATTGCTTTTACTCTTCCCATCTTCATATTGACTTCAGTATAATGTAAACCAGACATAGTCTGCTTCTCTCTGAAAAGATTTAATAAATCTGTTGTCAAATCTTTCTTGTCTGTTGGTCTCCTCTGTGTTTTTTATTTAACATGATAACCTGAGGAAAACCTGGATGAGGTGAGAGAATTTTTTTTTCTATGTTAGTTTTCCCATCTCCTGCCTCTCTTCTCATCTGCGAAACCACCAGAAAACTGATGCTTTAAGCCAATTGTGTTTAGTACTTTGAACAGCCTCTCTTACTTTGCCAAGTCTGTTAAACTCCCTTTCTTCAGCTGCAAACCCCGTGTCCTCTTGCATTTTCTGTCACTCTCTGTTTTATTGGATTGAGAAAAGACTTATGCCAAACTATTGGTGGCGAAATGTGATTTTCACAAGAATATTCTCTTTGGTCTTCAGGGCTTTTGTGGATACAGAAGAGCTACTATCACAACTTTAATAAACTTGTCTTTGAAACTATTGAGTTATGTCATGTGAATTTTCCCTTGGGTCTTTAGGATTTTAATAGAAATAGAAGAAATGCTATCACATCTTTAATAAACCTGCTTTTGAAACTACAGAATTATCTCCTTTACCATTGTGTAATGCTGCTGATATGTGGAAATAAATGCCTAGGTTGATGGGTTATCCAGGAGAATGGATTTCATGCATAATCTAGTCAGCATTTACTGTCTTGGGTTTAGTGTGTGACAATTTTTCTGGCTCTGTGTTTGCTAGATCAATTTTTTGTTCACTTGCTTTGCTTGAAGAACTGGTGACAGTACTCCACATAGATCAATCTTTAGTTTTCAAATTTTGCTGGATCTAATTTAGATCTATGCTCAATAAAACTCATTGAGGCAGAAAATTTGTTATTTGTCCTTATATTTTGGTAATGCCAGTTTCTTGCATATGGAGTGATTCATAATTCTTTTTGCAATTCAGTAAAATTCTCTCTAATATCCACATATCACTGTCATCTTATTTCTCAAACACTTGTCTTTGCTCATCAGATTTCTGTTCTAAAGTTATATGACTTGAAAAGGAGTAGGTATGGTTACATTTTTTCCTTAGCCCTTTGAAGTTGATTTTTTTTTTAATTTGGTCAACATATCCAACCACTGCTTAATTACCAGGAGCTGTATTCCCAACACATATGTTTAATGCAAGTTCATTTCATTTTCATATTGCTTTTTTTTTAATATCATGATATACTAATTTTTTACTTATATGCATAATTTTAAATCAAGTGTTTTTATACTTTACTCTTTTCTTGAATTATCAGATTTTCTGGGAAGATTTTTGTTTAGAAAAAGTATCAGGATTTCAATATTTTCAGAACTGTAAATTCAACCATATAGTTGATCAAAATAAATTTAGCTATTCATTAACTATTTTATTCTCCCCTCAGATTACTTGCTACTATGAAATTATTTGATTTTCATAACATTTTTGTCTGTTTATCATTTCCATGAACCCATCTTTCTTGACCCTCTTTCTTGCCACATAGCTTTCCGAAGTTTTCCTTCATACTGTGTGAGTACTGAAATAATCAGCATACAGGCAATGATTGGTAAACATTGCTCTGTTTTTGAAAATTAAAATTATTCAGATCACTCTGCTTTTTGTTTTTCCCAAGATGAAAACTGCATTCATTGCAAACAGATTTGAAAGAGCAAATGGACAAGGTTAGAACATACATATAACATGCACTTCTGAATACTAAAATAAAAGAAAGAATTAGCTGTGTATTCTCAGATCATGTGAATTTAACACAAAATTCTAATGACTGGCAACCATTATTTTCAGACCAGTACCTAGTTCTGTAGAGATGGAGTTTTTGCTTTGCAGTTAATCCTGTGCCTTACTGTGCAGATTCATTGTTGAATTACAAAATAATATGGACAGTAAAAGTTCCTGAGGAATTTTTGTCTCCCTCAAGGATGAGTACACAAAGCCTCTTGATCTACACAAATGAATGTGAATTTTACAAGAATCTTAGTCCTATAGTTTTTGCATATCTCTTTTCTTCAAAGCAATTAATGCAATTTGAGAGACCTGAAAAATAAAAAATAATCGCAAAAAACATAGTACTCCTTGCTCCAAGAGATATGGAAATTCTGTCAATACAAACACATATAAGCACTTTCTACACATGTTTGATGATACACACTTTATCACTTATAAATCAAAGAAAATTGTATATCTAGCTGATGCAGTTTCAATTATCCATGAAGTTCCTGATTTAAAATCCCAATCACAACAAAAATCAAAAGACACACCCTACTCACATCATTAGGGGTCAATTTATACCATAGTCCAAAGTTCAAGTACAAGTTATAACAATGCCTCAATTGAAATTCTAGCTATCCTATTTATAAGAGTAGGACCAGATAACAGCACATGTAGCAGCATCAGTGTGGCAGCTAAGGCTTCAGTGAAAAGAAATATTTCCATAATTTCACAGGTGACTTTGGAAGTCTGTGAAGGAACAATTTTCAAACAAGCTTGTTTATTAACAGCTCAGCTATTTCTAAATTAATTACTATCAGACATGGAGTAAATGAATATAAATCAGTACTATACAGTTGGCAAGAGAAGTGTCCTGTGTGGTTTTTTTTGAAAGCATGATTAGCAGATGTATATAGTTAGAGAGAATTATAAAACTTTTATTGTAGTCTTTGAAATGAGTGATAGTCCTAGAGAAAAATGAATATGAGAAAATCTAGAAAAAAGTGAATAGAGGAAAAGACTTTGATTCTGTACTCCAGAGCAGATGGACAGAAAAGATAATAAGAATATGAACATGAAAGGAAGGACAAAAAAATGTAAAACAAAAATGAGCAAAGCTGATCAAAGGTGATGAAGACAGAACAAATAAAATTTTAAGAAATCTACAGCACCCTGAAAATGAAAAGTTCTCAGTCAGCACAGTTGTCATATTGACTTTGTTGGAGAAACATTCAGGGTCAGGGAAGGCTGCAGGATGCTTCAGAAGCCTGTGGAACTCAGACATTTCCTTTGTTCTACATTTTGGACCTGGATCTAACATGCAGGTTTAAGAATCCATTTCATCTAATTAAAATTTGCACCAAGATAAATTGAACACAGGAGAGTGTGTATCCTCCCTTCCCATTGATGTCCAGTTGCTTCTGATCCTCCTCAAGCCTCTTCAACATCTTTTATGAATTTTCTGCTGGAGAGCTTAGGGATGTTTTAAGCTTGTTCAGTATGCCCTTTGCTTCAAGACCTACAGACAGATGTAGGAAGGAAGCAAGACCACTGACTGTTTTGGAAGTCAATACTTATTTATACCACCCTAAACCAACTGTTGAACTACAGAGAATAATCATATTGAATTAGTGAGTTGCATTTACTATAAAAATATAATTTTTAGTATTGTAATCAAATAAATTAAAAGGTCTAGCATTCATGCAGAACAGTTGTTAGAAAAATACGATTGTATAGAAAAATAAATGTATCTGTATCAGAAAAAAAAAGGGCATTTCTACTTCCAGAACCTCCTCTGACTAAATTGCATCCACAGAGAAAAAATAGAGAGCTTTTCAAACATGTAGTTCTAGATAAAATCCATCTCATTAATTCAATACAAAAGTCAATAGAAGTAGAGATTTTGTGCTGCATTCTGTATATATTAAAACAAAACAAAAAAATGGTGTGCTTAAAAAAAAAGGTAGTTCTTAGAGTCTAACAATGACAGAGGAAAACCACAACTTCTATTGGGAAAGCAGATGACATGCAGATGTACAATTTTCTCAGCTACATCCATGCCCATTCAAGGACTTCCTAGCAGGCTACTTGCTACTTGCTCCTTGATACATCCAGTGTCCATCTCTTTTCCTGATAATGGCTACAATATCATCTTTTTCCCCCATCCTTCTATGTCCTTGCCTGGACTCAGTGCTGTGCTTGCTGCACCTCTGCCCATTCACCTTGCCCCAGGAACAAGGAAGGCTCTGTCTGCCTAACTGCTTCTGGCACCTAAAGGAAAGAAGCAAGAAAATTTTCAGACAGGATAGGTAGTTAGGGTCGGGTTGCCCAGATTGTGCTGGATAGCTGAACCCCTCCCAGGCACTTGAATTGCTGGAGTCTTTTGGCCAGAATAAAGGTAGTGGGGAAAATGGCTGGTAGCGTCACAATACCTTCCTAGGGTTCTGATTGCATGAAAACTGCTCCCCAAATTATTATTCACATCAATTCTTAAAAGCAATCCATATGCCATGCCTCTAGCAGACAAAGCAGAATAACTGTATTTTCCAGGACAGTTTTCATTTTGTCAGACTTTTGAAACAATTAATGAGGAAAACCACAAACAGCATAGCTGAATGTTATTCCAGCATAACCAGAAACAAACAAAATTCTGCCTTAGCATATGTGCTTCAAGTGAAACAATAAATAAGAGAGAAAATTGCCAGGGAGTTTTCTGTTCTATTATTAAACTGGTACTTTTAATTGCCATTCTGTAGCATTTGTTTCTTTTCTGTTTCATTAATTGTGTGACAAAGGAAACTTTCTATCACAAAACAACACAAAAGCATCTACATTTTTAGGGACTTTTTAAAGTGTTGAGAATACATCACTTGCTTCATACGAAAAACAACTGATATAGAAAGACCTTTTCCTGTGTTTTCCTTAAAGTTTTAGACTCTCTCTTAAATATATTTATTACTTAATGATTGGCATAAAGGCACTTATTTGCACAGCTGGGATAATGCCAGTTTATAGGGAACCAGAGTGATATATTCTGCAACTGCAACTAATCTATTTTGTCTAAGTGTTTGTTCTCAGAGGCCAATGTCTGTCTGGAAAGTTCTTGTGTGTTAGAATGAACGTTATTTCTTTCAGTGGTTTCTATTTATCACTGTGCCATGAGACACTACTGGCAATTTAGAAAAGAATAATGCCCTCCAGGTTAGAGACCAACAGCAGGAGCTGCTCCCATAAAGACAAATGTACTAAAGATTTATCTGTTTACCTATGTAATTTTTCCCTCTTTAAGATACCAAGGGATTTTTGTGTATCATTTAGTACTGATTTGTAAGAGGTTGTTGTCTAAAGTAAAGAAACATAGCATCTTAGCCTTTTCTTACCAAAAATTCCTCATGTTTTAGACAATTTGAAGAGAACAGAAATTATTTTATAGTGAAATATATTTTCAGAGCTCTTAATGAATCTACGAAAACATATAATTACCTTACTGCTTCTGAGTACACTAATGGTTTGATTCTCAGTATAATTGGGGAGACAGGGAGTGGGGAGCAGCTGTCATGTTTCCAGGAGCTATTCCCAAGTACTAAAGATAGGCTGTGAATTTAAAACTTCCATTTACAGAAAGCAATGATAAAATTCTAAGAATTAGTCCTGCGTTGAATTAATAAGTTAATTATAGACTTAATTTGTTTTGGTATACTGAAGTGGCATATGGAATCCTCATTAAACCTAATGACAGGTTGTTTTCAGCATATTTGCTAATAAAAACCACAAAAATGATTCTAGAAAACATATAAATAAATTTTAAATTTTTAACTTAAAAACATCAGTATTTGTGTATTTTAATTTGGGGGCACTGGCAGAAAGTTTGAGTGCAATGAAACTGTTAAAAATTGACCTTTGGTGTAATATTTTACATAGGCAATTTTATAGAGAGAGGCTTGTAGGTGTGTAGGGGAGCATATACACAATTATAAGCAAAATCCCAATAGATGCTACAAGAATAATAAAATTATCATACGTATCTGCTTAACTAGTGGCTTGAGTATATTTATGAGGGACATTTCCGGGTGTTGATTTTGAGCTGCAAGTTATGATATATGACAAAAACACTTGGTCAGTGCCAACCGAGATGCTTCTGGAAAGTAAACTGAAGAACTTAGTAAGTAAACCTGAACACTTAACTTCTAGCTCAGGCCTGAAGCAACATGATGAGGTCTTCCTGGAAGAGATCTAGGTTATTTGGAAGCTTCAGCTCATCAGTGTTTTCCTACTGACTGAGTAAAGAATACAGGTTTGTCCCTCTTTCCTGAAGTCTGCTTCCTGAAGGAGGTTCACCTAACTTCTCATATCTGAAGCCTTGCTAAAACAAAAATTAAAAACTATCTAAAGTAGTGTTTTGTTTGGAAGGGTGAGTGAAAATGAGTAAGCTAGCTAACTGGAGATGGAGGATATGAGGAACTTTGTCAAGACTCCACAGTCATTCAGAGTGAGTGTGGAACAGCCAGTTTACAGCAATTACAGAAAACTCACTAGTTTTTCAGGTCTTGCATAACAACTAAATTTAGACTGCTTCTAATATGAGTCTGGAAATTAAACTGCATGGAATGTCTCTGCAGATAAATAAGGGAAAAATAAGAGTTTATGTCTTCAAAATCCGGGTTTTAATTTTTCTTGTACATTTTGCATGGGTGGAATATGATGAAAATCATAACAGTTAGATATTTGTTAATTATTTCTGAATTTGGTCCTTAACTCATGTAACTATAATGGTCAGTGGTTGCTTGGCTATTTGCCCCTACTAGCTGATATTAGAAATGATTTTCCTGATTCAGAATTAAATACCTTAACCCAATTCAAATCTCCTAAAATCTGTGTGAATAACTGTATCAAGCATCAAACAAAAGTTTTATTAAAATTGATGCTCTTTTTCATAATGTTCCCTGATGTAGAGCACTTAATATTTTTTTCCAGTGCAATGACTTAATTGATTTTATATCACTGTATTCTCTTGAATGATTTATGTTTAATTTCTTGCTGTCCAATTAACAGTATAATAGATTGTAGTTCATCAGGGATACTACCTCCTGAGCAGTGTTATCTCTTCTGAAGGTGAAAGCCAGTCTTCATCAAGCCATCACTTTTAACTGATTCAATCCTCAATATTTGACAACTCAGCTGTAAATCTCCAAAGTCCCTTTAAAATTTTTACTTCAGTCCAAGTGGTCCAAAACTCTATCAATCTTTATTTTGATTATAAATTTCAAGAAAGTAAAAAAACAGTAGATGGCAGATGTAGGCATGAAGATGTAGATGAAATTAAAACTATGTAAAATCAACTTTAGTATGGTTTTGGAAAGTAAAGTGAGGAGAGCATAAAGGGATACGAAGAGGACACTGAATTCTATGACTTCCCCCCCAAAAAATGGGTTGGATGATAATGGACCAGGAGGCTAAATTGGTACTGCAGAGGCTTAAGATATCTTTAGGAGCTATAAGAGAAGGAATGTTTTATATTAAATTAAAAGAATTTCACATGACTTGGTGGGATAAGATTCTAGACATTGTCTTTAGAATTCCATTGGCCTACGTACTGAAATTACATTTCAAATTTGAATATTTGTAGGGAAGAAGAAAAGGATATTCACACTGTCTTCCAGGGAAGTGATTTGAAACTGCAGTTAAGGGAAAAATCTGGAAAATAAGAATATTTCAGACAAGAGAGAGAAAATAAATGAAGAGTAACAGGAAGACAATGGACAGGTATTGGGAACATTTTTGAGACAGTATAAGGCAGCTATCATTCACTTTAAAAAATAAATGGTTCCACAAACACTGTAACTAATAGAGTTGTGTTTTCAAATGATTTGTGTTTCATCAAATGGCTTTTTAAATGAAGTAAACTAAGCCTGCAGCATGTTTTTGTTTTTTATTAAACACTAGAGAACTCATATGTGGAGGGAAAGTGAGAAGGAAAATGAAAGCTAGGTAGTGTCTAATAAAGTTCAAACTTTGATTGAAGCCTTTCCAAGAATTAAAACATTTATAACCTCTCCCTCCTATCTACACTCTTCAAAACAAGAAATGTGTGTATTCAGTAATGGTGTAGTTCATACTCGGGTCTTTCCCTTAGTGTAGGTATCACTGTAGCCTTTTTCTTGCCCCTAACTAACAATTTTCACAGAACTTGTAGAAGTGTAACATTTGAAAACTCTTTCTGTGTCAGATTTGATAGAAATGGGCTAGCCATTCAAAAGTGCTAGAGGAGCAGGGACAGCCATGCTCTCACAACAGCACTGACTCATGAACAGACTGACTAGCACGAACTTTTTATTCAGGAAAGAAGGGCAGGAAAAATAAAAAAAACCCCCAGAAATCTCCCTTGGGGAAAGATTCACTAGTTTGTTCATTATTTTTCTTTGATTTTTATTATGAAGACTGAAAGAATACTCTTAGTTTTGTGTTACTTAGTCCTGATTTATAATGCTTCCTTCTGGTGCACTGGGCATAGGGATTTCATTTTGAATCTGTTTAGCAAAGTATTAAGTTGTGTCCCTGGCCAGCTGGTTGTCTGGTTCATACTGCACTTCCATTCTTTACTACTGGGTTGCTTTGCTACGAGACAAAGCAATTCTCTTTACTGGACTCATCATATATCAAGACATTATTTCTGACAAAAATATCACCACATCTCAGTTAGAATTTTTGGAGTGCACCTTGGAAGTAGTATTCTGTCTAGAATGCCTGCTCCTTGGGGAAAAAAGGGATCTTCCTATGTTGAAGGACTAGCTCTCATCTCCTAATACACCTCAAGAAGTAAATAAAAATTACCATTTGAGATCAGTTTGATTTATTAAAAAGATAGCAGATGCAGGGGTCCTCGGCAATGAAAAGAGTTTTTCTTGCAAATATTATGCACATCAAGGTGGTGAAAAAAGGTAGATATGAGCCCTCAGCTGGATGGGTGCAGGAGGACAGGGCACTGCTGCAGCATTCTGCCAGCCAGATGATGGCTGTGGAAGTGACCCCAGAAAATCTGCCCACCCACAAAGAGAATGGCTATGCACAAGGTCTCTAAGGGCATTCCAATCATCATGGACATAGATGCATTTCTGCCTGACCTTGACACTTAGCTTTGTTCTCTTTCCATTTGCAAACTCCTACCCCCTTGCCTTCCTTCTGAAACCATTTTCTTTTCTGCCCTCCCACTCCCTCCACTCTTTCCTCCTTCATAGGAGATTCTCCCTCTGTTGCCATAACAACAGACGGCAACCTGGCCCTGGCTGGGCACTCCTGCCCTTTTCCTTAAAAATTCAACCTCATGTAAAAGCATTTGTGTTTCATTCTCTCTGAGGAATCGTTTTCCCTCTGGCTTTAATGGGAGAGAGACTCACTCTGCTCTGCGTGTGACTACTGTCCTCTCACAGTCTCAAACCACTGTTTCCACATCTCAAAGAAACACAGATTTGATGTTTAATTATCCCCTACTGAGCTTCCTATATAATGTACTCAGAAGGGCATGC
Organism: Illadopsis cleaveri; assembly: GCA_013399915.1. Classification (NCBI taxonomy): domain Eukaryota; kingdom Metazoa; phylum Chordata; class Aves; order Passeriformes; family Timaliidae; genus Illadopsis; species Illadopsis cleaveri. The sequence goes on along the minus strand of VXBB01005490.1, from coordinate 403,225 downwards.
CACTTTGCAAGCTTCACTGTGCAAGTACGTTTATCTTTGCCATCCTGGTGCTCTTCTGTGCAATCACTGCTCTGCAGCTGCACCACCTGGACCAGATGCAGACTGATAGAGAAGAACAGCCCTGCCCGGACAAAAGGATAAGGAAATGTGGAGAGCTGTGCCACACACAACATTATCATATCAGATAGTAGCAACAAAAACCTCCTCTCCCCTCAGCTAATCTGTAAGACTAAAAGAAAGTAGTTTGATGATGTTTTCCTGGCATTGACGGTGAACAAATCCTAAAGTTTTTCAAAACTTCTGTACACTCTACACTCTCCTTTTGAGTCTTGCTTTATGGGGACTAAATTTCTCACCTGAACACCAAGATAGGCACAAGACTATAGACCTGTAGAAGAGTATTTAATTTCAGTTTATTCTAATCTTGTAGCCTAATTCTGGTACATAAGATTTAGGTGTTAATAGACCTTTCAGCTAAATTCCTCTTTTTGAAACCAAATCGTGAGAAACCGCAGATGGGAAAGTTATCTTTGAATTCACCCAGTCTGACCTCTTACAGTGTACCTGGCATTGTACTGAGGGAGCAGTTTTCTGGAAGCCCTCAGAATATTAGAATCCTCCAAGCCTTGGAGCACTTATCAGAGCATAGTGAGTATGAGCTAGCTGGAACAGCAGGCAAATAATGTCAGCAGTGCATAGTCTGCTTTTCCTTACAATTTTTGGAAATTCTCTAATGTTCCAGGGCTCAGATATTATTGGCATGGAGTTCAGTTCTTTACAGTATCTACCTGCTGTCCCAGATATAACATCTTTAGACCACAGAGAGGTGTGGATAGAGAAGGAGCAGTGGAAACATTATTTCCTTTGGCTGGAAATTTATGCCAACTTTATACTGACACTGCGACCTCCATGACTCTTTGGGGAAGACTTTCCTCTAACTCAGCATTTTCTACTAAAACTACATCTTGCAGAAAATGGCCTCTGTAGGTAAACTTCATCTGATAAACAACTACACATATGGCAGCCCTGCTGCAGCTCTCCAGTTTGTAAGACTGTGCTACAAAAGGTGTAAGATATGTGTTCTGTGCTTTCTATATAAATCCATTATAATTGAATATCAGAGAAGCACATCTCATCAGAAGTATTTTTTGAGTAGAAGATTAAGGTGCAGGCAGGCTCCCCCTCCCTACTGTACATTTCAGATGAAGAATACCACATTAATAATAATTGCTACTGATGATGTGAACTGACACCAAGAGATACTTTAAAAAGTAGAAATTCACCCCACCCACTACACTGCCACATTAATCATTAATCCCAATGAACTTTTGAAGAACCAGTAGCCATAGGAGGCTTTATAAGTTCTGGTACAAGAAGAGGAGAAATGGATGTTGCTCACAGTGTGTGTCTAGGAACTGAGAAACAGCAGTGTGAGTTTCCTGTTACCTTAAATGGAAATGAGAGTTTGATTCCCAAGGCAGACCTTCAGGTCATCTACTTAAGCAAAAATCATATGAGGGAAGAAAACATGCATGAGAGATATAATTATCTAGGTCACATAAAAATTATGCAGACTGGTATAATCCTGCATTCTCCTGGTAGGATACCCAGTTTGTTTTCAAGAATTGTAAGGGCTTAGGAAAAGAGAAAAAAAGAGTTGTAGAGTCTTTTATGCAATTAAATAGAGATAACTTTTACTATTTGTGCCCATCCTTTCTGCTGAGCATTTTGCATTCGTAGCCCTCTTACCTAGTTAGCTACAGTTTTTGTAATATTAGAAACATTAATTTATAAGACTCTGGCACTGAATTGGAGGACCAGCATTAGAAAGTGACAGAGTAAAGTTAAATTTCTGTGGTATGGTAGACTAATAGAGGGCATGCTATGGGATCTGTAGAGCATCTAGTTGTGACTCAAAGTGACTTCTGTGCCACTCGAGTTATACAAAAAGGAAGAACCCTGAAATTGTTTCTGTCCCCCAGAATGGGTCTGACAGCCCTGCTTCATCCAGTGTCTAAGTCCTAAGCACAGTTAACATGAACTTCTGTTGCTGATAATAATGTTTATTCAGGCTTCTTTCAGAGCTTCTCCAAATCTATCATGTTTGGCTCTCACTGAATCATCTATGACTAGTATTCTATCTTAAGGGCTCCAAATTCAGTTTTAGAAAAATGAAATGTGATTGTTGCACAGCTTTTACTTCACACTAGGAAAGAAAAAAAAATAATAATTTGATGTTTCACTACATTAATAAGGGAGAATTTGTAGCAAGGAGAGGAAAAAAAAGGCACAAAGACTTAGTCTAAGGAAACAGATACAGATAAAGTGTAAACAAAACTGCATATTGATTGAGTTCACAAATGAAACTCTTGGAAGAAATTGTGTGAACCAAAGCACTTTTTTTTTTCCTACAGATAATAATAATAGTACCAGCAATAATAATGATGGTTCCAGTGAAAAAGTTACAACTTTTTTACCAAACTATTCTATGTTTATGAGAAATAAACATTATCGCATTGTTCTAGTACCAAGGACAGCAAGAAAGCAGAAGCAAGGAAAAAGGTTACGAACAGCTCCGGTCTGCATTATTTGTCTGAACTTGATTTCAATTTTCAGTCATGGGTGACATAAATTTTCCACTTGCTGTTAATATATACCATGTCTCATACTGCACTCATCAACAGTTCACTGAGTTGACTGGCCTCCAACGTACCTGTCACCCATCACAATTAACTACAGTCGCTGTCACAAACAATTTAGTAGATACACATCTGTGCTCAGTCAGTCAGTCCCAGCTGTGTTGTGCATATGTCTCTTTTGATGAACCCAACTCAATAACAGGATTCTTGAAAAAGTGTTAAATACAGTGACCTGAACCAAAGACAACCATGTTTAATCTGTTTACAAGTGGGTCGAATTTACATAGCTTCTGCTCTCTTACAGGCTTCAGAGATACACTGCAGTGCCACTAGGCAATTCTCTTCCTTTGGTAGCTGTCCGTTGTCCAGAGGAAAAAAATTGCAACTGCAAAGAATCTCATAGAAGGCAGTGAAATAAGTAATGGAGGTGATAATTATTACTACAGGTATGGTAGACTTGACTTGTGGTTGCAACTGAAGAATGCTGATACATGCACACATGCGCACACTTGACTGTCTACATGTTGCTGCATTTATTGTTTGTGCTGAGCTTCAGGCTTTAAGAGCTTGTTTCTAGCAGGATAATTCCTTATTTTAAATAAAGTGTGTTCCTCCATACATTTGAAAAAACCACTCTGCCACATAACTAGAAATCCATGTTCAGTAGCTGGCATGAAGTAGTTTCTAAACTACTGCCGATATCCCAATACCTGATATAAGGATTTTTTCTGTTTCTTAAAAAAAGAAGGGCCTTGATACGTTACATGATGTATTAGTACATACAGATTTTAAGGTTGTATGGATTTTAAGAGCACAGAGGGAAATATGTCAGACCTGGAAAATGTATATCTGGATTTAAAAAGTATTTCCCTTAAAGTACCACTAAAGAATTGTTCCTATCATACACCCTCCACTCAGAGGCTGTTCCTTTGTTTTATAAGCATGCTTGACATTTCAATGCCTTTTTTTATGTTATGCTGTCATATATAGCTGTGCAAAAATTGCCAGATGAAAATGGCAGTATTTCATAATTCATTTGTCCAAGTAAAAGCAATTACACAAGTCACAAAACAATGAGCAGTTAGTGTCCATAAATGCCTGCCTGAAATGAAAAGCACAGTGTGATACTCAAAGAGATTATATTTACTCTTACTGAAATGTTCGAAACAGTTTTTTATAAGACAGAAACTACTATTATCTGATTCTCTAGTCATACTGGCCAGTAAATCAAACAGCCTTGGTCAGCCTATTTTGAGGTCAGACATTTCCTGCCTTACTTTAAATAACATCTAGCAAACACCAGGAAAATCTAGTGTTTTCTTTTAGCTCCACAGGTCTACTGTCCCCAGTTTCAAATGCTGAGCTAGTAGAAATTAAAGCCAGTGCCACTTTTAAAGCTTTGCCACTTCCATGAATAAAGTGAATAAAGTAAAGGAGAGTTGAGAGACAGAAGAGAGGTTGCTGTGTGCAATAGACTGGTCTGATGTTAGTTCTGGGGAACTATTTCACTTTTTCTAGTCAATGGGAACTTCACTGATCTGCCATAGCCTCTCAAATGTGGTGGTTAGTGGCTTAGCCACTTCATCCACCAGTTCCCTCTGAAGCCATGGATGCATCTCATCAGGTCCCATGGACTTGTGAACTTGTGCACTTTTGGATACCCTAGATGGTCTGGAACCCGATCTACTTCTACTATGTGGAGTTCTTTGCTCTTCCAGTGCCTGCCTTTGCCCCCAGTAACTTGAATCACTTGCCCATGACGATTGAGGAGAAAAGAGCCATTGAGTACCTCGTCTGTATGTCCTGGGTAACCAGAGCTCTCATTTCTCTGTGTCCCAGGTAACCTGATCTCCCATTTCCTTCCAGAGTACATACAAAACTAGTTCCCTAGCTTTACTTTTATTCACTGCCATACCTCTTTTTGGTATACTTTTCTTTTTGGCTTTGACATTCCTGTCCAAATTTAATTCTATCAGGGCTTAACTTTTCTAACCTGATCTCTGGCTGCTTAGACAGTTTTGTTGTGTTTCTCCCAAGCTTTTTGTTCTTACTTGCATCCACTGTATCCTTACCTTTTGCATTTGAGTTTTTCCAGGATTTCCTTGCTCAGAACAAGGAGATTTGAACAGACTTTTTAAAAATGTTGTCAGCAAGTATGTGAGTAAATGAGGTGAATCTAGATATTCTTCACTTGGTGAGCACTTCTTGGTTCAGACTAATCAGACTAATCAAACTTGGCTTCCTGAGTCTGAAATCACTGAGTTTCATTCTCACTGAAGTTTGCCCAAAACAAGAATAAGTGGAAATAAGGGTGCCAGCTTGGAGCTACTGAAGTCAAGCAATAATGTTTTCTCTGTTCTGTCCAAAAAACGGGTGGAATCATATCTGAACAAGGGCAGTGTGTGTGTTGAGATGAGTTGTAGGTGTGGATGATCAGTACACACAAATGCTTTTCTGCTACAAACGTTGAGTGCTCATCGGCTGTAGCATGCATCTGATGAAGTCTGCAATTTTCTGCCTCTACTAGAACACAGAAAATGTTACCTTCAACTGCAAAAGTGGACTTGGAGAACAAGTGGAAAGATCTAATAAAATATATATATACAACCAAATGTAGGAAAAAAACTAATTAAAAGGCATCCCCACGTGTTGTGAATCCAGTGAAGGCTGCTGCAGAAACTGTCTCAGCCATGCGTCTACTTTCTTGTTAGTGGAAGGAACAACATATAAGTCTTGGTAAAGCTTTTATGGATTGCAGAGTTGTTTACCTCATGTTTTATTTTTTAGATCCTCAAATGCATTGCACATTTCCTAAGAGATTCAGTATACAAATAATTTCTTGGTTCACAGATCATCCCTCTTGGAGCATGCAACCAAAGAATAAAAAATTCAGTCTGTGAAATAAATGATTGCTCTCATTATTCAAATACTATATTCCAAAAATAGCACTCCCTGTTAGTTGGGATTTCATAGCAGACCCAAATATTTTTTTAAAAAAAACCAGTAGATAACCACTTGATAGAAACATCTTAAATAGTTTATGGGAATTTTCCAACAGAAAGAGGCCTTGACTCTTAGCAGATTGTCAAGATAAGATAGTACATCAATTTTTTTATATGAAAAACAGCAGTAGAAGAAAATAGCATGCAATAAAATTAAATTATGGGAATTAAAGACCGTTCACATACTGCGCATGCTACCTACAGTGAATAAAAAAAATTAATTGTATAGTGTATTTTATTCATTTTATGTAGAAAGATTTTCCAAAGGGTATGTTATGATTAAGTGGACCTACCAAGTAGCTCATGAATTGCTAAAGAACACTTGCCCATCCAGTAGTTTGCTATTAATCTTGCTTAAAATTACAGGTTTAAAATTTATAAATCTATGTTTCAGTCTTATATGCCATGTATATATAGAACATTAATAGGCAGTGCTACTGATTGAGATTTTAAGATAAAGCAGTTGTTACTTTCATCAAAAAGTAGAATAGTACAAGGTTCTGAACTCTAGCTACTAAATACTGAGATAGTTACATACTCTAACCCTTTCTTCTGCGGCACTTTCTTCTTTTCCCCTATTTATCCCTTTCAGTTGCTTTAGTTCTCTCTGAAGGTGCTTCAAAAAGTAAACATGGGATACTTAGTATTGCAGATACCTGGTATTGCAGATTTACTCACACTTGGTCATCTCATTTAAAAGATGGTGTTTTTGCTGGCATGTTGCCAATGAAAGCAGGAGTCACTGGTGATTTAATTTTCAAATCTTCACAAGTTAAACTTTGGATAGAAGCCTATGACAAACAAAGATTTTCAGTTCTTCTACTTCTTTTCTAAATTAAGTATACTTAATTCTTTAAGGGTTTCTTAAAGAAATTGAAATTAACTGAAAAGCACAGAGCTTTGCATTTTTTCCTATTTAAGCTACAACTATTACTTTAAAATTAGAACTGCTGAGGAGAAGAGAATATAGTTACAGTTAAATTTTCTTAATTGGCCACATTTAGTACAAACTGAGATCTATAAAATGCAAATGCCGTCATAGATCAGGCTAAAGTTCTATGATCTGACATTCTGTCTACTGTATTTATTTCTACTGCATGCCTGTATAGAATGGATATTGTTTTCACTCTTTCAGATTACTTTATTTTCTCAATGAAAATATGTATTTTCCTTTGGAAAAAAATGAATTCAGCAATGTTACTGAGACCTATTTAATCCCATAATCTAATTGTAAACTGGCACTGTTCAAAAGACCCAACACAAACCAGGGACAGAAGAAAGAAAAAAATATATTCATGGATATCAAAATGTATTTAACTCCTGAAGCATCAATACCCACTAACCTTGAGCTGTGTGCTATTGGCTATCACAAAGGAATTCTGCTGGTCACAACTTGCCTGCCAGTAGTAAAGAGCTGTCACATCTAATGCACTTCTGCATTTTTGTATTAGCAGATGGTATCAATAATTTAAGTTCAAAGAAGTTTGATAAAATGAGGGACATAAAATCTGTTCCACAAAGGACTAGAAACATTTTGTTGATTTTACAGCACAAGTACAGATTATGAGATCAAGTACTGTGTCACTGTTACTGAGGCTTTATAATGAAGAGGGCATTTCTGGGAACTGCAAACCACACTTGAATTCTGAGGTTAAGGTCAAAGACCTTGGGACTTCAGTCACATGAGAGATGAAAAAAGTACTCAAAATTTCATACAAAATATAAAATACATGACAAATTAGAACAGGAGTTCATATTCATATATTTATTATTAGCATAAACCCATTTCATTTTGCATAACATACTGACATTAGACATGATGAAAAGTAAGTATCAGAAAGGGAAGATGTGCAGTGTCTGAAATAACTCTGTAAGGGTTGAAAATCGTTGCAAAACTGCTAAGATCTATTTATTAAATGCTTGAAAGCAAAGACTGGAAAACTATTACCTGCAACAATAATAGTAACTAGACATAATTAGAATAAACATTATTAGATAGTTTGCAAAGTAATTTATTAAAATTGAACTGTCAATTAGCTCATAAAACCAACCTTCCTAAAACAAATCAATTCAGTGAATTAAAAAGGATTTTAATCAGAAAGGGGCTTATTACTGTTTTTAAAGGAAAATAAATGCCACTGCTTCATAAATCAACATTCACTTTACCTTCTTGTGTATATAGTGCAAGACATATTTATAGTGCAAACATCTATGCAATACATAGATAACAATTAAAGGAAACAGATTAAGCTATGAGTTCTTACAATGTAAAAAAAACCAAACCCAAGCCAAAGCAAAAAATTATATTAATAGTTTTCATTTTCATAAGTTGGAGGACTAGCTTGAAGTTTTATCAGAAATTAAGTGGTTTACTTTTTCACATTATTCTTCCATTGTACTTATGAGAATTAATAAGTTACTTCCTATTCCTTCTGAAATTTTATGTTCTTTCAGCTGTAAATGCTCAACATCTGAAAAATTACTCAGAAAGTATCTAAACCCAGAAATATTCTCAGGACAAGAACTGTCCTTTTAAATGTTAATACCTTCCCTGAACATTTTTTAGAAATTTTACCTGAGGGAGACATTGACTGAGACAGGCAGGCAATTCTGACTCAATACTTTTGTGCAAGGATGGGGCATGAGAGGGGAAGAAATCCCTTCAAAGGCTTTTGCCAGGAGATAAGAGATCAGAACCCATTCACAGGGCCGAATTGAAAAGAACAGCATAAGTGTTCAGATCTTGGGGCACCAGGTTATGGATTATTTCCATATCGGGACAGATTTGCTTACTACTATTATGTGAGAAACAAAAATCCAATAGATTTATGGTGTGAGTATTTATACAATAGTTAGCTGATTAACTACTAATGCTACAGTGAAGTTTGCAGTGACCTCATTTCAGAAAGAAAAGAAATAAAAACCTATTTTTAGTTATGTATGTGGGTTTCCAAGTTGCTAAGAAAGAATATATGTGTGTATTGCTGCTCTGGTTTTAGTTTGTTCTGTTTTTTATTCTCTTCAAGTATTATATATATATTATATATTTGGGGCACATATTGTGTGGATGGGAGACAGAAAGCTAGGTCCTCACCTATAGACCACTGAATGGCATTTTTACATTTTCTTCAGTGAGGTGGTTTTTTTGTGTGTTTAATTTGGGTGGTAGTTTTCAGGGGTTTTATGTGATCTTTTCATATCAGCCCATTGCAATGCGGAAGACACTGCAAAGTTTTGGGCACTAAACATATATAGTTCTACACTAACAGGTCCATCTTCTGCTTTCCTTGAGTGGCATCTTCAGGAGATGTATACTTCAGCATGAAACACTTTATTCTGCTTGCATTTCTCAATCTTTCAGGAAAATTTATGTTGAAAATGAGCAGGGAATCCTGTTTTTTCAGTAACACCCTAAGGAATATAAATTTGTTACAATAGCTCCTGATTTCAGTTCTGTTCCTCAGATGGTTTATCCAGTGTTTCTGACAATATCAAATGCAAAAGCTCTCAAAGTTGAGCTATTGCTCCTCATAATTCTTTGGTGCATTAAAGATAAAATAGGTCCAAAGATAGATCACAGAAATTTACCGGAACCATACTATAGGCTAAACTGCTGGAAATGAATATACAAACTATAAAATTATCAAACAATTGACTTTTTGGACTGCATTGTGATCTACCCTTAGGGTAAAATAGACCAAAACACCTGTTAAATAGTATAAAATGTAATTTTGCTTAATGGTCCTTATTTCTCTAATTTGCTTAGATCTTTGGAAAAGATGTGATCAGGAAAAGTATTTTATTCCCACTGTGGAATGAAGTGGCAATTTGTTCCAGTTCCATTCAGTGTGTGTATCGTACTTATGCACAAAGAGAAAGTCATTTGCAGATGAACTGTATAGCTCCAGGAATTTGCTACAAGAACTATGATATTAGAAAAACCAAAAAACTTTATGATGTATGCATATACGTTCCTGGAAGGTACACTTTTGCTTTTGTTCAGGTGGACTTTAATGACTTAGGCCAACAAAAGTACAATGGATTACATTAAAATCATAAAAATTATTCTCTGAAAGTGATTCAGTTCTTACCGGCTCAGAAATGCCTAAAATGAACAGCATAGTCTTCTACACACAAAATGCAAAATTTATGGAAGAGTATTTGAATCTTCCTTATCTATTTAAGTTTAAATATAGTAGAAACCAACTCTTCCAGTATATTTGGCCCTTCTGCTGTGCTCAGCACCCAAAAGTCTCTGTAACAAGTTAATTGATCCTCCAGAAGTAAATCTTAAATATCTCACCCACACAAATCTCGATTTCTATTAAACCAAAGTAGTCCAGCAAGCCCAAGTAAGTTGGTCACAAGGTTACCTGCTGGGACAGTTACCTCCTAAAAGCAAGGCAGCATTGGGAAAGACTTTGAAAAATCAGAACATAAATTATTTTTCTAGGACGTCATTCTTTACGTTCCATTTCAAAATCCTAGAGAAAAAGTGATAAAGAAACTTTTACCCATTCAAAGAAAAATAAAGGGATTAAAAATGTGGGGGATTATACTCCTTGAATGCAAGTAAAACACTTCTGTAAAAGTATTGCTTCCAGGTGGACTATCCAAAAGACAAAAGAGAAGCAGAGGAAAAGTGGGTGAATATTAAAGCTATACTAGTTTTATATCTAGAACTTGCTGGTTACATGGGCATTTGGTGACTGTCTATTTAATGGCAATGCAGAGGGTATGGGCAGCATGAAAATTAAGTCATAACACCTGGGCTCGAATGTATAATGCAGGGTGAGACATAACCAACAGAAGAAAACAAATCACATACAAATGAGTCCCATATCATTCATCTGTAATAACAATTAAGTTCAATTCTGAGTTTATATTTCTCCACCCACCAACAAAGCTTACTTGAGATTATTTTTCTCCTTTTTTTTCAAAGCAATTACAATCTATATTAGTTGAATTATATTATCACATAGAAATAAACACTTATACTCCCTAATGATGACAATCATTTTGTAGAGAACAAAAGGTTCAGTTGCTTTTGGTTTTGTATTTTTTAATATAAAATGCATCTTTGTCTATAGTAATCAGCCATTATTTCTGGCAATATCCCTGTGACTCCCCTGCCAGCTGGAAGGGAAAACAATTATATAGTTGGCATTTATTTAGGATAACAGCTTCAGAGCCACTGTACAAGCAACTATTTTCATCAGTGTTATTTAGATACTTAAGAATTACCCTCCCAATTTGTTTCAAGAAATCATTTTCATCCTTTGGGATTCAACTCAAAACAGAAAGATACTTGATAGACAGAAAGTTATGCTTTCATCTGAAAGTTACACAGATGTTTAGAAGTGAGTTTCAGAATGCTTTATGGCATTTACCAATGATTTCTAGTTGTGTATAGAAGAGAGGGATGGAAGAGGTTTCAGGTCTGAGAAAATTTATCTAAGGGTAAGATGCCCCATTCCATTAAAAGAATACTTGAATGTCAGTCCCTCTTTATATTATATGTTTTAACATATATCAGGTTTTGTAAGTAGCATTTTCTAGACATAAGGTAAAAAATAACAAGTATAAATGAAAAACCACTATGAAAAAGCCATTATGAAAAGGGATAAGCTTTTAAAAAACCAAAAAGAAAACACACAAGCCTTGTAGAAAATTGTAGCTACTGTCATTATTAGTTGGCTGATTTCTTTTCAGCATCACAGAAGATCCTCAGGGAAAAACTGTGAGATGAAAGTGCAGAATGATCTCTAGTATAGAAACAGGTAAAAAAGTGATAGATGAAAATGATGGATATTGTAAGAAGAAAACCGATATTGGTAGCTGGACTTAGGAGGTGGTACATCACAAGCTTACAGTACAATGTTACAGCAGTTTGGGAAAAATCCTAAGAAAAGGCATAAAAAGCATTTAGAAGAAGGAAACCATGAGGAAAGATTCAAATGCATTAAAAAATGGCAAATTTACAATATTTTTAGCCAGGAAGACCACTTTTAAGGAAAGGAATTAAATACAATAGCCACATTTCATGCTGAATGGAAAAGATACTGTTTGTGGGTGAAGCTAGAAAATATCTTAAGGACATACATAAACTGAGGAAGGAAGGGAGATGACTAACAGTTGCACGCTTAAAATTTAATGTACTATTACTCCTGAATACAGTGTTGTATTGTGTATGAATAGCATCAACATAGGTATAACAGAATGCCATGGATTTTTAAGGTGTCAGGTTGTAATACATGAGACAGCAGAAGAGAAAGATATTAAAAAAATATTTATTAAACACAATAGCAGAGGAGATGTAGCTAAATCAGTTGAAACAATCTGATAAGTGTATTGGGAGCAGCAGCTGGCCTAAAGAATAATACACCACAGCAGTATAGACAATTTTGTGTTCTTACCTTTATTTAGCAGTCTTTCACATGGCAATTTACTGCAGTTCTATTGGCAGTTCATATGGATTACTTTGTGCTTCTTCATGTCTTCAAGCTCTTCTTTTCATCCAGAGGCATGAAATTTTCAGTGTTTGAGTAACCTAGGAACTAAAAGAACAACAAAATTTAGATTCAGGCACCTACATATATTTAGAAATCTGGCCCTTAGAAACAGAAATGCTACAGTTATTTAGTGGTATTTTTATTGCTTGTGCAATTTTGTATCCTGAGATACACCCTTATTTTTGAAAGTTTGGCCCACAGGCAGACAGAATGATACATATCCAAAAAATTAATTAAATGTGATCTAGGATCATCTACCTATTGTTAAAGACTGGTAGTGAGTGAATTGTGGTCCATGTATTGTAAACTCTAACAGCACACCATTCTATACAAATATATAGATTTTTCCACAAAAAGATATCTCACCATTTCACACATGTGGCTAAATGGCCTTCATAATGCATCTCAAAAACCTAAGACTGAGGTCTGTTTCAAGTTTGAAGAAACTCATATACATAAATATCTAAATCCAGAATGGGGTACCTAGTAAATCCTTTTTCTAGGGAAAACAGCTGAGTATGATCCAATAAAACAGTGGAGAAACTGCTCATGCAACTTAGCATCTTAATCATGCGTCTTACCGTGCCTAATGCTCAGTGAAAAACTGCACACCAATTAGTACTTTTAGGCTGGCCAGATCCCCAAATTAAAGCCTGGCACACTGGCAGGCACTACACGGCTTCAAAACAGATGTTCCAAGAATTATACAGCCAGTTTGCAATTGCTTTTTATCTCTCTTCTGCTCACACCCACCACTTTTTCTCATTCAAGTGTATAATGCCTCAGTAGCTGATGATGTCCTGACAAGAGCAAAGCTTCTCCAGATTTCCATGGGAGTTAGATGCATAGAATATAGCTCAAGATAAAACCATTACATGAGGCCTTGTTACGTTGTGCTCAGAAAAAGGGAAGAGAACAAACCATCATATTCTGCATCCTGTCCTGTGCTTTGTGTTGTAGGTGAAGGTTTTTTGCTTTGAAACTAACATTCTGCCACTCTGCCTGTCTCGTTAGATAGGCCCTTCACTGTAATGAACTACATTATTAAAGCCAGAAATACTAGGCCAAACAAAATTAGTGGCAGAATAAAGCAACTAGGCAAAGCTTTAGCTTGCTTCCAAAAATCATTATCTGCCCAGATGTTTAGCCATAAATATTTAATACAGTTGTTTTGGTTTTCAGAAATGGACAAAAAAATTTCTGTGAAAATCTAGGAAGCATTTCTTAAACTTCCAGATCAATGTTTTGGGTGCAGCTGAGATGCACTAATTGTGGCCAGCAGGTGGAGAGAGGTGATTATGTCCCTCTACTCTGCCCTGGTGAGACACCAGCTGGCGTGCTGCATCCAGTTCTGGGGTCCCTGACATAATTAGGACATGGAGCAAGCCCAGAGAAAAGCCTATGAAGATGATCAGGGAGATGTGACACCTTTCACACGAAGACAGACTAACTTGGGGTTGTTCACTCCAGAGAAGGCTCAAGAGAGCCCTACTGTAGCCTCTCACTGCTTGGAAGGGATTTACAATAAAGATGGGGGCAAACTTTTTAGTAGGGCTGGGATAGGACAAGGGGTAATGATTTGAAACTAAAAGAGGGTAGATTCTGACTGGATATAAGGAAGGAACTTCTTACGATGAGGGCGTCAAAATGCTGGAATGAGTTGCTCAGAGAGGTGGAAGATGTCCCATCTTTGGAAACGTCTAAGATTAGGCTAGCTGGGGCTCTGAGCAACCTGGTCTAGTTGAAAAAACGGTCCCTGCATATTCCAGAGGTGTCAGATTAGATGATATTTAAAGGCCACTTCCAGTTCAATGATTTTAGCCTATGTTCACTGTGAATTCCTGCCTTTACTGTTTCTGAGCTTTTTGCTTCTTTAGGAAAAGCTTCACATTACTATTTTTTTTCTGTATTATCCTTTACTCTGTACTTTCTTTTCACTTTTTTTTCCATTTGCTTTCTCTTCTCCATCCATTTCATGGTCACTGTTCCTCCAAGGAGTCACTAAACTTCATGTAATTTTTTCACTTCCTTTTCTTGTTAGTCCTGATTTCCTTGAGTCCCTAGGTCAGGAGGCGTGTCTTTACTGTTACAGTTTATACTAGACAGAAAAACTTTTTTTTTTTTTTTTGCATAGTTAAAATAATAAAGCAAAGAATATTTCTGTTAAAACCATTATTTCAAAATAATTTCCTACTTCAGCCAGATAATTAATTTTACACAGCCCAATACAAATTAGAAATGCTTATTTCACATCAACTTCAAACATGATATAAAATAAAAAAGGGCAGTAGGCTTGTACTCTACAGCAGCCACTCATGTTTTCTTTTTGATAGTACAGTATTTAAATGGCATTTGGTAGTGCAAGTCTGTCACAACAAATGAAAGTATCATCTTATGGACTCCTATTTAAAAACAAACAAACAAACAAACAAACAAACAAACAAACAAAAAAACCCAAAAAGAAAATCTGAGGTGTAAAACAGGAGGACAAAATATGGACACAAGTTTATTCTGCAAGATAAGGAGATTCAATATGAGCATGTTGCAACAATAATGTGAATTAGAAAGTCTTATGTATTTTCCCCTGTGGATCATGTAGTTTACTTTAAATTAGAAGTTTATATACAGTGTTCCTTGTAATCTTGTATCATGTGGTATCTAGAAAACTACTGAACCTCCACAAACATTGAAATCAGAGAACAGATGAAGACATTTTTACAGGGTTTAGAAGTGACTAAGGAAATGTACAAAAGCAAATAGTAACTACTAGGTACGTTAAAAAATATTTTAAAATATTTTAAAAAATAGATTAGGAAGAAATTTAACAGTCACAGAAGGAAACAAAAAGAAACTTTAGAGAGTATACTTTGCAGGTATGGGAAGGAATGTTTTAATTTTTCTTTAATAACCCAAGAGATTATAAATTTTTCCCTAACAAAGTATTGGCTGCACACCGACAGGAATAAATTTGACGCCTGGCAGCAAAAGCATCTGCTAAGATCTACTTAAGGTTTTATAAATCTATCGTGTGGTAAGACTTTGCTATACCAGACTAGCATAATAAAACAAAAACCTAGACTTCTGGCATTAAAACTAATTAGTCAGTAGAGTGAGGCTTGGGAAAGCGGCCCAGATGAGGTCAGCCACATGGTAAAAGTTTCTAAATATGTAGACAACCTGAAAAGTAAGTATGCACTAAAAACAGTTCTTTCAAGTTTTAGCAAAAAAATAAACTCCCTCACAATCAAATAAGCTTTATACCTTTTGAAGGCAAGTAAAAGCTAGCAACTTTTCTCAAGTTTGTATAAAATAACAGACCCTGCTGAGACAGTAGTAACCACAGTGACTGCTTTAAGAATCCTCTAGCCTTTGATCTCATCTCATCCTGGACAGCTATATAAAAACACTTTGATTCAACCAATGATTACTATTCCCTAAAACAATTTAAAGGAGTATCTTAATGTTCTTGAAATAGAATGGAATGGAGGGAGTAATGTGAGAAACATACTAGAATGCAAAAAGATTTAAATCATTACAGAGTAAAATCCATCTTCAGAAAGATGAGGGAAGAAAATACTGTATTGCTTTCACCTTCAAAATTTCTCCTGAATTGTATATTCATGTTCCCACTCAGTTCTGAAGAAAACCACTTCCTAGAAATATTCTTACACGTCTTTAAGTTTTAAGCTTCTATACTGAATTAATGCTAGACCCAATGTAAATGAGCAATTTGTATTTATTTAAAAATGAGTCTATGCAGTAGTGGGGGAAAGTGTTGAAAAATTCTTTTAACTTTAGCACAATAATGTTTGATTCTAATATCCATGTTTAATGCTTGGTTCTGTACTACGTAGTGCTTAGTACAAATGCCAGACATTAATGTGGCTTGGTGTTAATTCTCTATATCTGTGACTAATAGCCTTGTACCAGCTATTGCTTCCTTATTTACCTATATCAATGAATATTGCATACTAGCAGATGTCTTTGTTTTGAGAAAAAGGGTTGTGTGTCACAGCAAGGACTAGTAAGAGAAGTACATTATGACCTGACCCTATCTTTGACATGGTCTCAAGGAGAAAAGATTCTTTAGGTGATCCAGAACCACATCCAAAGAAGTCCACTGAAATAAGTAGCATATATGAATGCATTCAGGTAATGTAATGAATATGTGATAGCGATGTAGTGAGTGTGTATTGGTTTCATTAATATAGCCAGGTCTGTTAAGCTGCTGGGTGTGCATGTGGGAGAGGTTCCCCCATGTACTCAGTGTCCTAAATAAACTAATTCTGTCTTTCTAACCCAACAAACTGGTTGGAAATTTTATTTCCCATTTTTCTGTGACACTGAGGAGGTAAAACATTTGGTTTATTTTCAGGAGTATCAGGGGTTCTTGTATATATATCTTTTATACCAATATTTACTGTGAAATATCCTGTATCAATCTCTCATGCTGTTTCTGAAAAGGAAAAATGTATCCTAGATTTATGGTATTTTTTAAAATATGGTCCAAAATTGTTCTTAGGAAAGGCTTAAACTCTCATTACATTCTATGCTGACTGATTACTAAAACAAAACTAAATTCAGGCCAGAGAGCAGACTCAGCAATGTATGTAATTATTTAAATTTAAATCTGATGATCAAGGTCTCAGGCTTGATAGAGCCTAGTGGAAAGTTTAATGTTGGAATAAAAGCCTATTCCACAGTTGCATCTCTCATCTGCAATGATAAAACTTCAGTTGACAGCTGGAAGAGAAGCAGACTTAAAGCTCTGTGGGTCAGCCACAAGAGAGAAAGGCATGCTGACACACAGAAAGCATTAGCACTTATGGAAAAATCTACTCATTGTACAAGTACTAATATATTAAGTTAGAGTAGAAACTCTTATACTGGTAATCACAAGCTCTCATGAGTCATTTATTGGAAGGAGTATGATCAGATATTCAACATTGCAAGAACAGCTCTGTATAGAGCAATGAGAAAGGAAAAAACAAATGACTAAATAATCACCTCTAAGAACACCGAAAAAATAAAGCAAGAATATTAACTGCATATCTTGGTCACTAATTTCCAAAATTACTGTTTCTCAAGAAGATATATTTTAAAACATTGTTTGCAGAAACTGCTCCTTTATTTTTCTCTTGCGCTGATCTGTTGAGTTTTTATTCAAAATACGAAAAACCAGAAAGAAGTTCAGATCAAAATCTAGGATGTTTCTTTTACACCAACTTCACCATCTCAGCTTCTAACATTAAATCTCTTCTCACTAAATATTCACTCTCAACCTCTCACTCAGAGCTCTGCAGAAGGGCTAGAATTTCAGTAGCTGGTAAGGAAAATAATGCCTTTAGGCTTGTCAAAAGCTTCAGCCAGGAAAAAGAATTAGAAAAATAACAGAACAAAATTATTTTATGCTGGCTATAGGTATTATTAAATGGATGATGAATGAGGGTCTTCTATTTACAACTGATTTATTTGTTGTGATTTTTTTTAATAGAGAGATGTATTTCTCTAGATGCTGAGTTCTGGTCTCTGTCTGTTTATTCTTTTGTTTATTTCTTTCCCCAGATGATATTTATTATTGATTAGAAAATAACATTTTTAATGACAAACAAACCAATGCAATCCTAAAGTCAACAGCTGGCAGAAATGAACAAGTACGACACAATGAATTTATGAATAAGAATTGAAGCTCTGAGGTAGGGTTAGATTTTCTTACCCTCTCAGGCTCAGGAAATGTGTGATTACATCTCTCTCAGAATGGCCTGCCAACCCTAGCAGCAGTTTCTAGAACTATTTTTGAGGAATAAGCTAGTGAGAAACAAGTACACATGTCCATTTTCCTATCTGTTTCCAGCTCTGTGATATTTGATTATTTCACAGTATGTATACGTTAATATATAATAGTGTGAGAGGTGGGAGACAGAGATCATAATTTCCTCGTAATTTTTTTGGCTTAATTATGTTTCTTAGTTACTGAGTCATTAAGAAATACTAATAAGAATACTGCTGGTGTTACTACTCAAAGGCAAGCAATAAGAGTTAACTTTGTCAGTCTGTATCTGTCCAGATAGACCTAAAATTCCAAAATATGCGAAGATTTTTAGGCAAAATACTAATTTTAAAATTGCACAGGAAAGAGAAAAGCAGAGGAAGGAAAACAGCTACTGCATCACTTTCAGCGCAGGGAGCTAGATTTCATTGTTATCTCAAAAAACAAGAGTGTGGAGTTACTGTAAATATTGTTACACTTTTATTGTTACTCTGTCTCACAATATGTTGTGATGTGAATCTTGGGAAAAAAATAAGTCAGGGGTATTGCAAGAATGTGTATATATATATATATGCATAAAATTAACTCCAATATTTAAAGTGTGTCCTCTAGGCAAAATACTAGCATGCACTCTGACAATTAAAAAAAAAAAAAAATTCCCTGAAAAGTATCCTTGCAAGCTGTTCTCCAGTAATGCTAAAATGTAGAAGGACTTTATATCACTTTGTGAAAACGTATTGTGCTTTTTGGAAAGATAGGGTCAGGTTTTCAAAGGTGAAAAATGTAAATCCCAAATATATTACCAAAAGAATTTATGGCAAAAAACCCTTCGTAAAGACGTTAAAAATTGTACAACTAGCGAAAACAAAATCTTACCTTTTAGAGCTATTCTTAATGAAAATTACTTTAATTTCGAAAGTTTGTTAATATATTTTCAATTTGGTTATTTTAAAAACTCAGTTTTGTCTCTCATTTCATCACAGAAGATCAATTCTGTTTTGTTTTTTCTGTCATCTTACAAAAGCTTGGAATTTGTAGTTATCAAGAAATAGGTTTCTTTGATATCTAATTCTACAAAAAATTGTTTGACAGAACCTAAAACAGTATTTTATTTAGCAGTGGGAAATCCTTGAAGACTAGGCTTTCTGAGCTAGGACAACTCACATTTTAGTAGAATTTAGTTTGAATGTTGTGGAAAAATTACAGCTATATTGAAGTTTATTAATACTTTCTGTCACATAATTTTACAGCTTCAATGCAGGAAAATGTGTGACATAGTTGACTCACCTCTGCTCACTGCCTATTATTCTCAGCATTTGATGAATAAACTAAAACAAAGCAAAAGAATATAAAACAGGACATCAGATGGTAGAATACATTTCCATTTCTTCTTTGGACAAACATTGATATGAATACTAATGAGTGAGCTGAGCACTCATGTTTCACAATAAACAAGGTTAAAAAAAGATTTGGACTAAGGCAGTACATAGCCTCTTTTATTTTCAACTCAATATTTTTCTGGTGTCAACTATGCGATTTTAGGCTTATCTTCCATCTGAATTATGCAGGTTATTCACCATACAAAATTGATATTGTAATTTAATCTTCTTTCCCTATTCATTTGTAAAGTGCCTATAAAAATGGCTCCCAAATGGAAAACTGTTAAGAACAATGATATAATAAACAGAATAAACCATATTTCAATAAATCTCTTATTCTGCAAAAAGCTGCTTTTGATTTCTCTGTACACTGACAATTAAAGTCTAATTTATGGCTTCAGTATTTTCAAATGCTACTTCAGTATGTGGTAGGAGTATTTTTTCTTGGGTATCACAGTGCAACAACAAAAGATTATTAACCAAATAATACTACAAAAGAAAGAAATTAGAAGAATGATATAAAATCTGTATTCAATTATGTGAACACAATTTGCAGAATATGTAATGTACAAAGGAGGAGCTAAGTAACTTGTAATTGTTAAAAATAATATGTTTATTTATACATTCAGAGGAAGAATATAAAACAAAAGCAAATCAAAATTTTATACCCAGCACTTATTTTTTAAAAGTAAAATGTTTTCCTACATAGTGATCATTTTGAAGATTGCTTATTTTCTACCCAGTAATGCATTTTGTTTCTTTTACATGTGTACAAATTATGAACAAATATGTCCCTATTAGAATAAGACAAATATAATTGGGAATATGCACCATGAATGTTATCTTGGTTGGTCAGCTGAGACAGCATTATTTCTAGACTTGCTCTGTATGAATTCCAAGCAGCAGAGATTTCAGAACAACTGTGTGTATTTTCAAGGATAACTGCTGTGCATGCATGTATGTGTTCCCAAGGTGGAAACACTACTTTTTCAGTCATACTTGTGGGCAAAATGTGATTCACATTTTACCTTTGTAAAGAGAAACTTTATCAGAACAATTTTTTACTGTTAAAGTAATTGTGATGTTTTAGTAACTTCATGATACGATACAGTTGAATTTCCTGAAATTCAATAAATATTTAAGTACATTTTCCTGCTTTCTTTCTCTGCATGCACTGGTTACCCAAACCCAGCTACGAGCAGAGTTAATCCCAAAACGTAGCACATTATCTTTCCACTGTTGTTGCTAAATTGTTGAATTTATAAAAACAGTTGAGAATTATATTCTATTTTCATAAGCAGAAAGCCGTTCTTTAAATTGAAATTAAAAGTCAAATCTGCCCACAAATGACTTCTTCACAAACCAGTGCCTTTTTCCCTGAGTTTGACAATGCTTTTGATGTCTTTCTGTTGTTCCCCCAGGCATGAAGGCAGCAACAGTGTTTTCATTTTGCATGAAATTCACACCTGCAGAAAAGCATAGACTGAGCAAAGAAGGGTTTAAGTGGGTGGTAATTAGTATAGCTGGATAGGGTTAATCTGTACCTAACAGGAAATTATCATTTAACAGACACGAAGAGCCTACTGCAGCCTACCTTTGAGAGTCATGGTGGTTCCCTGGTGACGTCTATCCCACTCTGGAATCCTGTTACAAATGCATTCTCATGGAGACTGTTCTGTCTCTTAGCATGGGAGAGCATTCTTGCACCCAGCAAAACACATGTATACAGGTCTTCATGTCAAGGGGCTGGAACAGCTGAGCAAGGCACAGCATAGTGGCTGTGTCTTGGCGGCAGGCACCGAGGGGCACAGTGAGGACCAAAATAGCACTGAGACTCTGAGGTGTCTAAAGGGCTGAAAGTTATTCATTTAGCATAATGTGAGATCTCTATAGGACTCTGGAAGATGCTTAGTACTGCTTTGGATGTATCTATTGGGTCTTTGCTGCTTCTTGAGATAGGACTCAAATTCACGAAGTCTAATGGCTTAATCTAACTATGCTACCTGGTGTAACACCTCAGTGTGAGCAAGTTAGTGACATTTCATCATCAAACTGGATTAGTAATAAGTACTTCATTCCTTAATAGGATAAATGGGAAGGACAAGAGATATTTTAGAGAACTCTTTATTTTATGCTCAAGTGTTACCTTTTCCCTGAAGATTACTGAAGTGCGCAGACTGGTGTAATTTTTTCTTCCAGGAAGATCTGCAGTATCAATGAGAGTTTCCATCAGCACAGTCAGAACTCACATGAAAATGGGAACAAATCTCAAAAGTCATAAGAGGCTGCAGCTCATAAAGTTGCAGCTGATATTCTATCTTATCTTCTTTTGTGGAGTTAGAAAAATTTAAATTTTTGTGAGTCATCTATTTAGGATGAGAAAAAGGTATTACTCCCTTGATGAAATCCTCTTTGCAAATACAGTTTTCATTCCCTGAACACAACAGAAACCAAACAATAAAGAAAATTACTTTTATTCAGTGCTCTGAGACCTTTTTAAATAGCATGCACCTAAAAACTCTTTTAGATTCCTTTTCAGGTCAGGGTAAAGTTATGGTTTTTTATTGTTATGTACATATTTCTGAGCCAGCTACACCCACTCAGCCTGTAATCTTTACATTCCTATTTTTCAGGTGTTTTTTCTTTCTGCCTAGCTACAAGTTTTGGAGCATATTGTAAGCAAAAACTATTATTGTTTAATTATTTATTATAATTGGGATTTGATTTGGCACATGGTGCCACAAGCATGACTGAGGGCAATGAGCAATGTATGAGGGCAGGCAATAATTAATTTGACTTTACCATTTAACCAACATTTCCTTTTTTTTTTTTTTTTTTT
>VXBB01005490.1:367145-377441 GCA_013399915.1 Illadopsis cleaveri | reverse complement strand
TATATTAAAACAATTATAATAATAAACATTTTATAATATATTATTTTTCTCTTGCTATTTATAACATTCTTGGTACAATTTAATTTACTCAGTTATTTGTTGCTTAATTTTCCTTAGTTGTTTTTTTCAAATTTTCTCTTTTCTCTTTAGAATTTTTATTTGCTTTTGATACCTTCCCACTCTCTTTTATCTCACAACTTCTTTACTCTGCCACTTTTCTCACTATGTTTCAATTATTGTGTTTTCTTTTTTATTTCTTCCCTCCTGAACCCCTGACTACCAACAAGTAATGAAAACATGATATTAAAAATAGAGCGATATTTTGCCTTACAAAGTTTATATTTCTAACTGCGTTGCTAAGTTTTATCTTCAGTTCTGTGCACTTTGTCTTGACGTTTGTTCAGGAATCTGGATTAAAAAAATCCAACTGATCAACTGTACAAACAAACAGACAAACAAAAAACCCAACCAAACAAAACCAAACAAAAACAAACTGCAGCTAGACTAACAGCTTCTGATCATGCTGTTCTAATGTGATTGACAGTACTTTATATAACATTGTGATTTGACAGTCCATAATCATACCTTTAGAAATCCAGACACAAATGCTTAAAATATTTAAAAAACTTGAAATGAGATTATGTGTATGTAGCAAATGTTTTATTTAGCTTTTCTTTCTGGTAAAATTTCTTTTTAACAAGTACTGTTTATCACCAATATTTATCATAAAATCTACACTTAATTTCTGTCTGTGTTACATGCCTACTGAAATGTGCATCCTAGATGAATTACAGGACACTCAGCTGATAAACCTACAGACCTAATTCTACTAGATCATGTTTATGATGAGGTTGTCAAAATTTCAGGCATATTTCAAGCATCATCCTTTTTCTTAAAACCTCAGTGAACTGAAAACATTTAATTTAATTTTGTCCAGGCTTCATCAGCTTTTTTTTTTATGTAGGCCTCTAGGAGACAACAGAAATTTACTTCAAAGACAATCAGATTTAATTATGGAAAGAGAACAAAGCCCCTCCTTTCCTTTCATTTGGGTAAAGCTGTGAAGATGAAACTCCATCTGTTTACATTTTTATTCCTAATGTATTCTTTTGTGTCAGGTAACTCTGCTTCAATGAAGAGAGAGGACCATATACTCTTTAGATGGAGCCCCTAGCCTTTAAAACAAGCCAGTTTCAGAAGTATTTCCACAGAAGCCCAGACCCTGTTCCCTGATGCTCCTTGCTGCCTTATTACTACTTGACAGCTCGTCTCCCTGAGGGGACTGTGAATATTTTGCCAACAGCCATCCCAACCATTGTCTCCAGACAAAAGAAAGTGGGATCTTTGATGCATACACTATGAATTCAAATCTTTGGGATTTCTCAGGAGATGGGTACCAAAGGGGTTTGATGAAACCTGGTTTTGGGGGCGGGGGGGGCGCGGGGAAAGTTACCTAAAGCTTTTTGCTACAGGTATTGAATCCTTTGTATCTATTTTAGCATTAAAAGGTCAAATATTTGGCAAATGGGGAAGAAAAGATAGGAGTTCTGGCTTTGTCCTGGTGCATTGAAACATAGGGTCTTGTCTTTCAAATGTCTTAGACGTCTGATAATGTACCCTTTCTGCTCTGAAACAAAGATCTATTTCCTTCAGGCTTACCCTACAACTATTACTTACTACTCTCTTCACCACATTTTTATATGGTTTTGCAGTAACATTGCAGCTTAAATTACTTAACTGCTCTTGCATTAATTGGCAATTTTCGGTGGTCAGAATAATATACTTAAACACTATGTTAAGTTTGTACTGAGACAAAATACAGGAAATTTTATAGTGGCAATGAAGCAAAATCAGCAGGTGTGATTATCATGATAACTACATCCCTGGGTGCTTAGAAGCACATGGCTGCATCTGGCCCATAGTTATCTCTCCAGGGGTGAGATTATTTCATGATAACCACACTGCCCTAATGGCCATTGCTTAAGTAGTATTCATGACCCTTATTCAGAACCTTGCCTATATTGAACGGACTGGATTTCTCCCCCACCCCAGCTGTCTCTACTTTTATCTTTTTAGTGTAATTCTTTCTTTGCTCATTTCTATTCATTAAAGAGAAGCATTTGATATAAATGTAGAATTCATTGTCTTTAATACCAGAATTGCAGATAAGTAAAATGTATGGTTTGGATCAAAACAAGCATTTATCTAGATTCTAGGTATAGCATAACTGATTTTGTGTCACACATCTGGTGGAACCTGACTGGCATTATTTGCTATGAAAATATCAATTCCAGAACAAGAACTTTTCCAGTGCTCTGAACAAAAAAATAGTGATTTCTGCCTTGTCATTGTATTATTGCTAGAGAAGGTGTAAAGAAATGAGAGCAGGAGCAAGAGTTTTCTATCCTTTCTCACCTTCTAGTCATTGACAAGCAGTGTGATTAGCAATTAGACTGAGAATATTCTAAAATGTTACAGAGGAAGAACTCTAGAATTCAAAGAGCCAAGGGCTGGGCAATGCAGATAGAAGTTTAATACCACCTTTGCAACTCCTGTCACCAGCTGATACCTGGTACGTATCTTTGGCTGTGGCAGGGCTCTCAATATATTTCAATGTCCAATGTTACCTAATTAAATCTGGCAAAGAGTGTGCAACTGTAAACACTACATAAACACTTAATGAGTACAGAAAGAAAATAAATACTTGGAGGAGTATCGCTTGAAGGAAATATTTTTATATTTCATATAATAGATTATTTTTCCACTTCCTTTTAAAGGTTAATGTATTTTCCCAGCAGTTTAAGTTGAGCACAAAGGCTTAGAAAGAGAGAAAATGACAGGAAATTGAGTGTTATCAAGTCAAAAAATAAGGCTTTCTTTCTCTTAATGGGACTCAAGACACCACTAATCTCATCTGGTTTAGCTGATAAGGTAGGCACTGAGATGGTGAAATGGATTCAAAAGAGGAATCTTTCTTTATCAGGCACATTCAACTTTCATTTTCTTTTTGATATTTTTTTTTCCTTCATAGAAATAAAAAGCTAAGATGATTACTTTTCACAAGGTAGTAATCATTCAATGAGTTAAACCAATATTTTATTTTTTAAATTGAGGGGATGCCACAAGATATTTCTTAATTAATTTCATAATTCCTAAGAGCAATTAAAAGGATTATTGTGAGAATGACTGTTGTAATTTAAATCAATTTTAGTACATAAAATCATTTTACCACCGTATCCTCTCTCCCTAGCAACAGTGGATCAGAGCATGACAGGGAAGTGAAATATGCCCACTTCATTCAGACTGGGTAAGCACAAATTAGAATGTTTGATTACCTGAGTCTCACACCTCCATTGACTCTGAACAAGACTTTTAGGATTTTCTCTTCCAGGGTTTTCAGGTTGTTAAAACTTTCTGTATTTTACAAATAGGATCCAAAGCAAAAAGATTCTCATGTAAAACAGAATCATAGAGTTTTAGCATATCCTGAGTTGAAAGACACCCGCGAGGATTATTAAGTCAAACTCCTGGCTCTCCACAGGATCTCCCCAAGAATCCCATCCATTTGCCTGAGAGCAATGTCCAAATGTTTCTTGAATATTTGGCAGGCTTGACCCCTTCCCTGGGGAGGCTATTCTGTGCCAACTGTTCTTTGTGTAGAAAACCTTTTCCTAATATCTAACCTAAATCTCTCTTGACACAGTTTCCTTCCGTTCCTTGAGTCCTATTGCTGGTCACCACAGAGAAGAATGAGATTGACGCCTGTCCTTGGGTTTCATCTCGTGAAGAAGTTGAAGACTGCATTGAGGTCTTCCCTCAGTTTCTTCATTTTCACACTAAACAGACCAAGTGACTTCAGCAGCTCCTCACACAGCTTCTCCTCTAGACCCCTCATTGTCTTCAGAGCCCTCCTTTGGACACTCTCTAATAGCTTTACGTCTTTTGTATGTTGTGGCACCCAAAACTGCCTCCACCACCTGAGATGAGGCCACCCCAGTGCTGAGCAGAGCAGGACAATCCCCTGCCATGCCTGGCTGGACATGCTGTGTCTGATGCACCTCAGGACATGGGTGGCCTTATATTCACTCATTCACACTGTTGACTCATCCTAAGCGGGACTCTCAGGTTCCTTTCCCCAGTCTTTATGTACATTCCGGGTTGCTCCTGCCCAGCTGCAGAATCCAACACTTGCTCTTGTTGAGCTTCATTGAGTTGGTGATTACCAAGCTGACTTTGTCAAGGTCTCTCTGCAGGGCCTCTCTGCCTTTGAGAGAGTCAGCAGCTCCTCCCAGTTTAATTTTATTGGAAAACTTACCCAGCTTACCTTCAAGTCTTGTGTTTGAGTTGTTTATGGAAATATTGAAGATGCTGGCCCTAAAAGGGAGCACTTTGCAACTAGTGACTGAAACATGACATTTACATTTTCTGGTCCTCTTCTTATAATACATTCTGCAAAAAATATGACTGAAAGAGCTAGGAGGAATGGAATATATGTTATAGATGGAAACCACTGAACAGAAATGTTCTGCCACTTTAGTATTATTTTTTAACATTAACCTGTAGTAAAAAACTTGGAAACAGGGAAACAATAAGCTTTTAAGCAATTTTCTGCTACACCTATATTTTGCATCAACAAGTCTACTCAAGAGACAAGAAACAGCAACACTGTACTTTGTTTTCTCTCTTAACTTCAGGAATCCCAGCTCAGTAACCCCAAGAGAGCTGAGTGAATAATTTAATTCTCCCTCTAGAAGGGAAAAATGCTGAAATCCACAGACTTTTCCTCTTAGAACCTCTAAATAAAATTGTCTTCCCATGCAAGTCATAGTTTTGCTTCGCAGGCAGCCACTCAAGCACCTGTCTATTATAGTTGTCACAAGGTATACAAATACAGCCTTAATTTCTAATATTCCAGGTAACTTCCTTGTGAACATTTCATTAGTAAAGGTTTTGTGAAAGAAAGGGAAAGCTGTGTTTATCTCTTATAACTTTTCCTTCAGTTTTATTAGTAAATGTCTCTTTTAACCTAAAAGAGCTTGAATAAGTGAGATATAAGGGAACAAAAAGATACATATAAATAAATTCATTATGTTCTATTATTCTCTAGGAGAATGATATTTGAGCAATTCTTAGCAGCCAATGAAGAATGAGGTACTTCTGTAGAAAATATGACCTCCCATTCATGACATGGGATGAAAAGTATAGAATGAAATTTTTCATCTCTAATTTGTAAAATAAATTGAAGGGAATCTCTCATTTGTAACAATAGTCCATGTTTCACATGCCATCTGCAGAAACACGTTCTGCTGCTTTTCTTTATTGTATTCTGCTCAGGAAAGTATACAACTTTATGCAGAGCTTTCATCATGTGAACTGTCCCATAGGAGCTGAAATTATATGACTTTAAAAGCTTATTTGTATCCTTAAAGCTAAGTTTATTTTAATTCTTGACTTGAGCTGAGATCATGCTGCTTAAAAGTGTAAAATATTGGGCATCAGAGTTTTTGCACGACACTGAACTTATCTATGAAAACATTTTTATATCTGAAAATGAGAGTTTTACAGAGGAAACCAGAGCTTCTTTTAATTGTCTTTTGTAATTGTCTAAGAAATGCTAACTAATCTAGAGTTATAATGTTAGAATCAGCCAGTATTGTCAATGAGATATATAACCACAAATTTCATTGAACAAGAAAAGTTCTTTGGGTAATTATTTTTTTCAAAATATCCTTCATCCTTCTTTGTATATGTGTTAATGGAAATTTTTTTGCTTATACAATAACATTTATATAAATAAATTTCTGTAGTAAATATTCCAACTTTCGAAGGAACACTTAGAATAAATATGAATATTACCATCTCAGTCTCTTAAGTAAATTTCATGTGGTGTTTCTTTTCAAACAAGGAAAAAATATTCTTGTTGAAAACCAAACAAATGCTTTCAAAGAACAGAAAGCATTGAGAGCTGTGCAGTGCTTTTACATCTCATTTGGAATTACCAAAATAAAGAACAAAAAAATGATTACCTTTTCCTGTTTAGTGCAGAGTTGTTTCAGATCATAGCAAGGTAGCACAATTAGACAAAAAGAATTAAGTCATGGGAAAATAAGGATGAGAACCACCATTAACAGGTCTGAAGAAATGAACCCTTCTTGTAAATATCACATGGTAAAACTTGGCAAGTAGATGACGGGAGAGGAGCTTCAATATTAATTCATCATTATTTTGAATAGAACTGTTAGGCTTCTCTCTTTAAATATTAGTCCATTATCAAACATTAAATAATGCCATCTGTGATTTATATCCATGATTATAGTATTTAGCAATCCATTCACACACATTTTGTTATTCATTTTATTTTATATCTATTTTTATAAATAAGCTCTCTCATTTACATAATAATTTTCAAAAAATCTGTTTATTTCTTAAGAAAAAGCCGGCTTAATCATTGGCAATATTGGCACTGACAATAAAACAGATAATATAATGTCTTGGTTTAACTCTGTCTCATCTAATTCAAGTTATTTAAAAAACCCCTAAAACATTTATTTGTAATGTTTATGGTTTTTCTGAATCTGTGAGAAATTTTAAGTATATCATGCATAGCAGATTTCATAACTATGAATCTCTTGTTTAGTAACTAAGTGACAGTAAGAATGTCTTCCTGAAAAGCCGATTGTCCTTCTGAGACACATCTTAAACCTATAAAAAATTGTTTCTTAAAAAAAGTACTCAAAATTTACAAGATTAGTCTTGTGATTATAAATCAATGCACGGAGATATGAAAAGACAATTGTAGTCCTCATTGTAAAAAAAAAAAAGAGAACTTTGCAAAAAAAATCTCACTTTTTTTAAAAAAACCCCACTAACATATTTGCTAATTTAAGTAAAATATTTTGAAAAGAGTCACTGAACTCTATGTCTTATTTTATGTTCTGTCCTGTGTAGATATTTATGGTAAAGAGATATAACATCATTGCACTTTCAATTGTGAATTGTTTTGGCACAAGCAATACTTACAAATAACATCTCCTTCCAAATAGACCACATGTTTTTTGTTCCTCAGATAACTGAGATGACAAACTTCATGAAATTATGGGTTATAATAACTCAAACTGTTCAGTGATTAAACCATTTATGTATAATAAAACAAGACCATTTAGGCTGCCAAATAGAAGAAAGCCATATAAGAATATAGCCCTCATATACTAACAGACTAATTCATTTTCTGACAATGGTTAAGAAATTTCTTTTACATATCTATTGAATAGTCAATGGCCTCTACCCTCAAGAATGCTGAGAAGAAGCAATGTAATTATTCTCAATAAAACAACGTGACCAAATAACTATTCAAAAGAAGGATACTTTTAACAATAGTATTTTAACAAAAAAATTAAAGAGCTGAAAAGTTTTTATATATAATGGAGTGTTTGGATTTATTAGAACAAACGTTTTGTCACTTTTTAAAACTGATGAAAATATCTACCTATGATATTAGGACTATCTACCTATCATGCACTGCATATTAAGTAGCAGATTGGCTATTCATCAGCTAAAACGTAATGAAAAGTCTCAGGAAGAAATGAGGCCAAACAGAAAATGACAACGGCTCATTAGAATCCAGAAAACAATGAATGAGGGTGTCCTCCCTCTTCCATTTATTTAGAAATAAGGGATATTTTTAAAGGCCTTTGGAGCTGATCCAGGTCATTTCTCTGACCTTCTTCTCAACCCAAGACCATTGTTCCCAGATCAGTCTTGTTACTCAAAGAAAGCAGAAGCTGAGGCAACTCTCTCCTTCCTCCCTGTGGTACCAGCCTGAATCTGTATAGCAAGTTTTCAGGTCAACATGCCTCCACCATTTGATTTTACAGAGAAAATCAAAAGAAATGAGATGGAATTGTAAGAGGCCACTTAAAAAGAGTTTTCTCTCAAGGACTTTGAACGGGCTATTTAGATGATTTTATATGGGCAAGCACTTACAGCTGCTTTACTTAAACATGAAGTCATTTACACCAATTATTTTTGGGAAGAATGTAGAAGCCAAGCCAAAAAAAGTGGCGGAATTAAATTCACATCTCATGACGTTTCTTTTGAGAATTTTTTTTTAATGTATTAAAGGTAGGGAAATGTTTTTCAAAATGAGGAAGGTAACTTACAATGACGATCTTGCCCATTTGTAAATATTCACAATTATCAGGAATAGAGTGAATAGGCATGTACAACTTGCAGAAATAAGGCATGCTGGTTTGTGCTGCGATAGGGTTAATTTTCTACTTTATAGCTTATATGGTTTGTGTTCTGGATTTGGGAATGAAAGAGTGTTGTCAACTCTGGGATTTTTCAGCTGTTGCAGAGCACAGTCAAAGTCTTTTCTATTTTTAACACTGCTCCACCAATGAGCAGTCTGGGGGTGCACAAGGAGTTGTGAGGGGACACAGAGAGGGCAGCTGACCCCAACCGTCCCACCTCCTCTGTCATTGTGCTCTGCAAGAACAGCTGGGGGAAAGAGGGAGGAAAGGAGCCAGTCTGGACTAACTGCATCTCTCTTCCCAAGTAATTCTTACATGTGACGGTTCCTACATTCCTGAAAATGGCAAAATTTTCCCCTGCCTGGGAAAGAGTAGATGAATTTCTTATTTTCCTGTGCAGATTTTGCTTTCCTTATTAGACTGTCTTCATCTCAGGCCATGTGTTTTCTCACCTTTACCCTTCCAGTTCTCTCCCCCATCCCACTGGAGGGGGAACAAACAAGTGTTTTTGCTGTGTTTAGCTGCCTAACAGGGTTGACCACATCATGAGATGACACTCTTGCCTGGAGGTAAATCAAGAAGCAAAGCAGAGTTGTGTTTGGGTTCTTTTTTCTTTTCCTCTTTTTTTTTTTTAATTTTAGAATATAAGGAAGGTAAACAATTGCTAGTGTACTCCTCTTTTAGTTGTGTTTTTGAATTCTATTTGCCTTTCTTTAATATTTAAATTGTCATAATTGATTGTGATTATCTTTTTGTTTTTCTTTACCATTGAGTTCCAGCTGAATGAAGACAAGTGTAGGAGGCCAAAATTGTGCTGGTCATGAAATTAAATTTGGCATAAAGAAGAAGTATTAAGAACTGAGCTATGTCTTCTAAAGAAAGTACCCAGATTTAATTTTAACATTTTTAGTTTTGTAAGAGGAAATATGACACTTTATGAATTGTATGATTTACAATTTATACATTTAACATTATGCTGCACTGCTGGTTTTCTTATGTTTACCACTGAATCCTGTTGTATCTCTGTAGGCTGGAGATCCCATCACCAGTTTTCTTAACAACAATGCAAGTGTTGGGGGTTAGGTTTGGTTTGTTTCTTTTTTCTCTCTAAAGANNNTTCCCTGGCAGATACCTGTCTTCCCAAACCAAGACAGCAAGTATGACCAAGTCAAGGCTATTCTTTTTCTGAACTCATGTATTTTTTCATTGCAAAAAATATTTTTTCAATCACACAGTCACTGTCATTCTTATTCTCTTACAAATCTACAAGTTTGTCCATTTTCCTCTTAAACTAGAACCTATTAATTGTTCACATAACAAGAGTATGACTATGTTTGTATGAAAAAAGGCAAGTTTTTGCAATTATTATTCTCAATGAGAAAATATGAGCTAAGTTTGGTAGATAAAACTTCACAAAATCTGAAGTTACTGCTACAATAAGAAAATTGTTAACTAACTGAGGCAGGAACCTTCAACTCTCTTAAGAGACTTCTTCATAATTTTATCAGCCTTCTCTTCATACTCTTTTTCCATCCTCAAAAATGGAGAGAAATACTTGTTTAACATGTTGGTATTTTGTAAATATTAGTAGCCATATAAAACAGACCAGTCAGCACATTTTGGTCTTTATTTTTAAAGCGGTTTTAATAAGAAAGTAGTTATTTGTGGACATAGTTTGGGATTTTCCTTCCCTAAAAATAATAGGAATAAATCTGGGAGTTTTCGAGTTATTTTGAAGTTAAGTTAATTCAGTCTAGGTCTTTATGAAGTTTGATTAGATGTTTGAAATGAGATCTTCTGGCCTTACATTTTGTGAACCTATGACACAAAATATTAAAAAAGTCCAAACTCTTGCAATGAAACATTTTATAGATTTTGCTTGGTTTTTGTTATAAATGAAAAGCGAAATCAAAAATTATCAAATAACAATTTATTAAAACAATCTCATCACCAAAAGGAAAAGCCACAAAAAAAGAAAAACAACACCGGTGTGGGTGGCAGAGTGGCCGCCTCCAAGAGACTGATCCACCCTGTCCACACCGTA
>VXBB01005490.1:337076-367074 GCA_013399915.1 Illadopsis cleaveri | reverse complement strand
TATCCTCGGGCAAGGTTTATTGTAAGGCTTGGTATAGTGTTCATATGCAAGTCCGATACTTCAAGTTCTTAAAAGGTTTCCTGGCCAGGCTTGGGCTGCTGAATAGGTTTGCTGGAACCCCCGGTGGTCGAGTCTTTCGGCCCCTATCCATATTCAGGTGTTGATGACCGGTAGGAGACAGTGATTATGGGCCATCTCGGGGTCTGGCCAACTCCTTTTTGTTGCAAATGCTCCTTGGCCAGGCTTATTGTTCCTCGGAGAATGGATCTGATAAGCGAGTTTCAATGTTGGACGCACCTGGGCTCGATCACAGTCAAGTTACAAGTTTCCCAATATGTTTTATATAAAACATATTTTATGCTACACGAATTTTTCTACACCTACATTTATTACAGTTTTGACAGGAAAAAGATATACAGTAAATCTTTTTAAAAAATCAAAAAGATACTTTTTTATTCAATGATTATTAGCATAGCTTCTTCATGTTATATAGTCTTTCAAGACTATTTGATACAGGAAACTTTGAATTTAGCATACACTTAGACACAAAATAAAAACCTAAGACTTTTATTTTAAACTGCATATGTAAATGTAGATAACTTGAAATATAGCAGAAATGTTATGGTTTCAGGATCACTTCCTGATCTAATAAAAAAGTTAGGTGAAAACTGTGGTTATACTTTAAGCTCAGAAAGAAAAGTCTTCTCACTGGAAGACCTCTGTAAGTCTCATAGTTAGTCATTACCTTAAGTCCCAGGTCCTCAGTTCATAAAGTTGTGTTAAACACTGCACATAAATGACTTTTTGAATTATCCACTCCTGCAAGTGGGAGTGCACAGTTGTAGAAGGGAAAAGGCCAGACACATTGAATTTTGTAATTAATCAAAGAAAGATGAGCGATAGAATGCCTTCTTGCTCTCTGAAAGATAGCATTGCCTTGTAAACAGTGTATTCTACAAAAAAGATTACTGTAACTGATCCAAATTTCAAAAACTTAACTGTATGTGATCATAAACCACTTACAATTTTATTACTAGCAGTCTTCTGAACAAGACTTGGTATTTACGTGTTGTCTGCTGTGATCTGAAGTTAATAGATATATATCTTCCTTACTCTAATGTTTTTATTAATAAGGATGTCACACTTCAAATTATGAAAGGAATAAAACATTTTTGGCAGTTTTCCATGACTTTTCAACTACTGTCTTATGCCTTGTGAAAAAATTATGATATTTGCAGAAATTATATGAACAGTTAAACCAACATTTTTTTCGAGCTCATGTATGGAATTCTGCATAGGTGATGAAGATCTCCAAGTGTGTTTGACGTGCCCAGCATTTCTGAATTAAATAAAAGTGCTGTCTGGAGAAAAGCATTCCAGAAAAGGGATTTTGTAAGTGGTTGCTGCAAAATTATTATAATCCAGCTTCAAATTTTAGATGGCTAAATCTATACTTGTAGTTATGGCAGTGATTTGTGTTGTATGGCAATAAATTGAGTTGTCCTCATCACTGGGACAAGCTACACACATTTCTTTTTTTAGTCTTCTTTCTGTAACTAGCAATGTCCTGTAAAGCATGTACTTTAAAGCATTCTGTTTAAATAGATAGATTTCAGAGTGAAATAATCTGAACAACTCTTATTTTCTAGCTTTATGGCTGAATAAGTCCTAGGTTAAGACTGCTTTATTTTTGTTACTTCAATTTGCTAATATCTCTCAGAACATCATGAGTTTCAGAATAAACTGACTTGGCTGTCTCACTCCACTTCCTGTGGGCAGAAAGGTGTAAGATCCAAAGAGATTTTTATTCATTTAAGTATTTTGCCGTGTAACTATAGAAGAAAGCTAACATCTAAACATCACAGAGCAGTGAAGAAAAAAGAAAAGGTTTAGTGCAAATTCATCCCTAAAAAATGAATGGGAGAGTGTAATTTTGCTTTAGTATGGCCACCAGAAACGAGTAGAAATTTGTCTCCTTTTTTCTCTGCAAATTCTTTATTCTTTGCAAAGTAGATCACTGTTGGTACATAGCAATGCTTCTCAGTTTAGGTCTGGAAGCTACTTCGGGATCTTAATCTTTCAAGACAGTTAAACTACTCAATATACTTCATTTTCTGATTTAAATAAGATTTTTATCACTGATTTCCATCATGAATGCAGGAGCTGACAAAGTTTCTTCACACTTTTTGAGTAGATTGAACTACTATTGCTTTGATGATAAACTGGATATTACTGCATTTGGCTGTGATTTTAGTTATTTTGGATGTTTCTTTTTTTGTAACTGTGGACTTTTTTGATGTCTTAATGAATGGCAATTTCAACTCTACTGAGAACAGCAGCAACTCTTTAGAACATACAATTAAATATCTGCTTTGTGCCTGTGACTATTTTTGCCATCGTTTCTATTATGAAAGCTGAAAGATTGACCTTTGAATGCTTTAGTGCCATTTCATCAACAGTGAGATTAAGACATAATTATGTACAGTAGGAAAAAATTCTCAATCAAGAAAATTAAAATTGAGCCATTACAGAGAAACTGAAATTCTAAGAAAACAATTCTTTCTCCTGTACCTGTGTTAGGCACATCTGTTAGGGAAGAAAGATCAGGGTGGACATCCTACGTAAACTACTTCTATTTGGTAACTGAAACCTTTGAAGAGTGCTTCAAAATGGGTTCTGGAGATTGGTAGGCAGGAAGAGTCTTCTTTTCCATATGTTGTATCTACCCATGAGAAGAGGATCAAAATTTTTAGATAATAAAGGCTTTAAATGCTCTTTTTTAAATACAAATTGACTGCACATGAATATCTGTGGAAAGCTCGCAAACCATGAAAGTAACCAGTATAGAAATTAGAGGATGACAGTTACTACACTACTTCTCTTTTTTTTTAACCCAGCATACCATCACTTTTTGCAAGTATCCAAAGAAACAAACAGTCCAATAACAAGGTTCACTTACAGTCATGTACACATCTGCATAGCAAATTGTGACGACCTCACCATTTAAAAATACATACAATAATGTAACTGATTCAGATGAATCAGAAGTGCATAAAAGTGTAGGGAAAGAAATGAGTGCTCAATACTGAAGAAAGACAAAATGGCTTAATAGAAGTTAGGACAAGAATAAGTGATGGAATATATGTGCTCTGCTTTTAAAAAAGCAGAAAGACACACACAAGTATTAACGCATGCATATTTTTATCCTGATTGTGTTGCTTGTGTTTATTTCCACATTTCTCAGCTTTGGCATTCGAAATTGCAAGGTCTGTGAGACGAAAAAGATTTTACCTATGTGTTTAGAGAGCATCCAATGCTTCTGAATACTATCAAACTCTATTCAATAGATATATTTCTTTAATGTGTTTTTTGTTTCATTTGCAATATGCTTGCCAAAAGCAGAGGTTGGTATATTTATAGACAGTAATTGGGCAGGAGGTCAAAAACATTATGTGACTTTTTCATCTTTAATTAAATTCCATTTGCATGCACTGCAGGAATAGCTACAAAATTAAGTTAAATAGTTCTGTATTTTAATGTTTATTAGTAGAAGGTCATGATGACAACAGCCCCCTTTTGCAAGATTAGCAATTTTAGTTCAGAAACCAGTAGATGCTTTTTATCAGTTTCGATTCTTATGTGTGTCCAAAGTTTTCATTTTTATCAAGGCACTGTAGTGGTTGTTGATAAGAAAATTAGCCAGCTGCCTCTTGCTCTTTCTTCATGAGATTATACAATTCTTTATCATCATAAGCAGATACAATGACACATTGTAGGTCAAGAACAAAAAAACCCTTTTAAATGTAACCCTTTAACATATTTCTTATTAGATAAGCAGATTAAGAATTCAGACGTCAAGATTTTCTCCAATGTCTATCACTGTAAAAAATTACTCCTGAATAAAGTCAACAGGCAAAATGAAGGGCTAAATCCAGCTTCAATACAGTATATATTATATACTATATCTTACGATTTCAGACTAGAAAGTATGGCTTTACTAGAAGTACCATGTATCTTCTAAATCTAGGAGTGAATACATTTCATATTCTAATTTCTAAGTGCTCTACAGTGCAAGTGTTTTTGCTTTGTTTTCCCTCTTGTAGCTTTGTCTAGAAGCATTGTGTGCTTTTCCCTAGCAACAGAGTTTATAGTATCAGAGGCAGTATTACTAGTATGTTTGGATATTTCCATTGTAATTGTTTCATAGGAAATAAGCCTCAAAAGGTCATCGGGAAAATGTCTAGTCCATACCCTGCCCCAGGGTAGTGAAATTATTCCTATCAGGTATTTGACTAATTTGCTTTTTAAAATCACCTGTTTTAGAGAGTCTACAATCTTCCCCCTTAAACTAGCGCTGAATTATCCTTACTATTGGCAAATAATTTTTTGATATCTAATACTGTACCTTCCTTGATTTTCTTTTACCTGCTATTTCTTGCCTTAGTCTCATGATAGGGAGTTTATGCTTTTCTCATTTTCAGTTGTCTGATCTTGACACCCTCAGCATTCTCTTCCCCAGACTAATCAGCCCCAAGTACTCCTGTCTTTGTAGTCATCTATCATTATTACCATTCTGCACTGATCTCCAACTAGTTAATTCTGTTTTATCTTTTCCAAAAGAACGATGACTTCAGTAGGATGAAAAGCTCTAGTATATGCTTTATCAGCATTGAGCAGACTAGAGGACACACTTCAAGTGTCTTTCATGCAGTTCTTACCAGTCTTTTTCTGCAATAGTGCTTTGTTAAGCCATGCCCCACGGTTTAATCTGATTTTTACATTCAAACTTATTTTCTTCTGGGTCCTCTTAGCTTAAGAGTCCACACTGTACTCATATGGGGTGAATGTCAGGATTTCTTTTGCTTGAAACTGTCCAAACATTTCTCCATGTAACTCTATGTTTCACTGAGCTAGGGTCTCTTCCTGTAATATTCATGGAATCATGAAGTCACA
Organism: Illadopsis cleaveri; assembly: GCA_013399915.1. Lineage (NCBI taxonomy): Eukaryota > Metazoa > Chordata > Aves > Passeriformes > Timaliidae > Illadopsis > Illadopsis cleaveri. The sequence continues at coordinate 362,121 of VXBB01005490.1, read as the reverse complement.
GAATGGTTTGGTTTAAACTGACCTTAAAAATCATCTATTTCCAACTTCATTGCCGTGGGCAGGGACACCTAGACCATGTTTCTCAGAGCCTCAGCCAGTCTGGCCACAAACCTTTCCAGGACAGGGCATCCATGACTTCTCTGGGCAACGATACACATTGGTCTGCAATAAGTCTTATTGCTTCCATATTCCAGAGTATGTGTCCAATGCTATGCCAGCAGGTCTTTCCTATCATGAAATCTAGTATGGAACTACTAGATTAAGCTTCATATCAAGACATAGTCTAATAAAAATTGAGTCAGAAAGCTGGTGACCAGAGTAGATAACTGATCTAGAAAGACATATGGACTGAGAAATTGAAAACATTCAAATTTCTTGTAGGAGATACTAGACATGTCAAGGGTAATTGAGTGATATAATCCAGGCTGTTCAGGAAAGGACTAGGAACAGATGGTGACAATGAATCTGTTGCCCAGACAGTAAGAAATCACTTTGGAGTGAGAACAAAGATGTTACAGATGTTTTCTACTCATGTTGCCTGGGGAAAAAAAACCAAAAAAAACCCCAAACCAACCAAAAAACCCCCCAAAACCCCAGCAATAACTGACTTGATGTAGTGCTGGAAGTATCCTGTACAGGCTGTACTTGGTGCCTCCCAGAAGCTCATACTACCAGCACTATGACAGCATGATCTCATGAATTTATTAAGGCTCAACTAAGACCTGGTCATAACTGCAGAACTGCTGCTTGGCCAGTCATCCTCCAGATCATTTTTCTTCAGCTTCTTACTTCTCGTTGTAGTGCTTTGCATTTGTCCATCTTGATGGACATCTTATTTATTTCGGCGAGGCTTCCTAATTTGTCACAACCATTTGGCATTCTAACCTTGCCCTTTAGAAGGGTATCCTTCCCAGCCTGCCAACTCCTCCAGATTAACCAAAATGCAATGCAGATCCATCAGTCAAGTAATTAAAAACCGAATACTGCCAAAACAAGAACAAGCCCTGCAATAACCTCTCCAGTTTGATAAAATCCCGTTGTGAGGAAACAATTTGGTAAATACACGCCAATATTGTAGTCTGCCTAGTTACATTTTCCTTTGCATCACTAGTATGGATATGTCTACACAGGTAAATAGAAGACGGGGAAAAAATTCCTAGCAAATTGTAATGGATTGACAAGTGTCAACACTTCTTGAGGGTGTGTCCTTCTACAATAATAAGGAAGAATATGCTTCCAGATGACCTTCCCCTAGCTTGCTCTGGCCTGTGAGAGAGAAACATGAGCACATCAGTCACTTTGGACCCTGGGCTGTCTCAAGTGTGCTCTGCGTACTGAAGTATGTGATTAACTTTATTCACTATACAACTGATGTCTGTATAGTTCTGTCTCTGTTCATAAATCAGAACTTCTTCAGGCATTTGACTGTGGACATAAATACACATAAGGGACTTGTGATATATAGATTTGTGATAAAAGCTCATGTGTAGGGCACAGAGACCATGGCAGCAGGGGAGCCCAAATAGCCCCTTGTCTCAGCTATGCCCAGGACCATCACAGATGTTGTCAGCCCATCAAACTTCAATTTTCACAAATTCCCAGGAGAACAAGAGCACAGGCACACAAAGTAAGGCTTCAGAGCAAGGCATGTCCTGTCCAGTTCCCTTGCATAGTTTTCTCAGGAAAGTGTCAGTTTGAAAGCCTACTTGTGAAGCACATAGAATCATAGAGTTGCCTGGGCTAGAAGGGACCTTAAAGGTCATCTAATATCACATCAAAGTGTGTCAATGTTGCAGGAGCACATTTTGCACTGAGAAGGGTCACTGTTTACAGGGTTATGGGATGAAGGGGAATTTTGGAATTGCACAGGACTTATTAACACATGTTTAGAGGGGGAACAAAAAGTGGGAGGATCTAGGTGATTTGAGAAGAGAAATATGTGTGAAAAGAATAATTTGGCAATGAAATGGGATGGTGGTGATTAAAGGGTTTTGTACACTTTTCTGGAAATGCCTTGTGCCTAACCACTGTGATCTGTACACCTTTTGAATTTCCATTCTAGCTCTTTCCTTGGATGAGCAGCTCTATTGCTTGTGTCTGCATGTGTGTGAGTGCCAGCAGCTGGAGTGGATAGTAGAGGCCTGTGATAGAGCACCTGGAGCCAGTGAGGCCTGTGTGAGCAGCTGGACTGGATCGCAGGCTGGAGGGTGTGTGTGCCTGGGTGCCAGGGAGGGGGAAGGCAGAAGGCTGATGAAGCTGCTGGTGCTGTCTGTGTTGGTGTCAATGGCTGCATGTCAGTGCTCAGTGGCCAGCTTTGTCTGCATGTGGTGCACACACGTGCTCCGTTGCATGGTCCTGATGGGAATGCATGTCTGCAGCCTTGCCACTTGTTGAACCTGGGACACGGAGCTGCAGCAAGATAGCTTTTCTTGGACTCAGATCTGGATAATTTAGCCTAGAAACAGGTACCTGAGGACTTTTGTGATGCATAAATCTACCTACCAGTGAATTAACATCCTTTGAATCAAAAGAAACTTTCCAATTTACCCATACCCATACCCTGACTGAATTGTTGTTAGAAACAATTAAAAATTAAATTAAATAAAATTCCCTGCAATTTGATTATGCAGGTGGCACCTCATATGATATCACATTAGATATTTCAAATAGATCTATGGCCTCTCTATAACCTGCTTTCTTTTTCATGTAAAGGAGATTAATAAACCACAACATCCAATAATCTGGATTATAAGGAAAGCCAAGGCTAAAGTATATTGTTTTCAAGACCTGGTTACTGTTTATCTAACTCTTCACTCCCTGAGTTTCAATTCACATAGGATATGCATCTTAGAAAATCTACTGCTTCATTTGTTACAGCGAAATCCTGGAAATATTATTCAATTACTTATTTCAGGACTATTTTTTCCATGATATAGCCACCTCTTTTCCAATACATCTTAGATATGTTTGCACAGGTCTCATTGTCTGTACTGTCTGAAGAAAGGTGACACTCATCTGCACTTCAACTGTTTGTTCTTCATTTTAATTGGGATATTGTTACTGCTTCTTTCCTCTCTCTTTTTTCCTCACTATTGTTCTGGCTGACATATTACTTGATTATGTTTTTTTTTATCTGGCAGATGTCTTCATCATCACCATCCAATTAGAAGACAGTCAATGAGGATGTATGGAGACTATAGACAAAGCACAAACTATATTTGAACTATAAAATGTTTTCTGCTGCACCCACAGAATATCTCTTTGGGGCTATAACACTGCAAATACTAAAGCCTCATACACAGATAGACTAGACCTCTGAAAACCTCAGGTATTTCTCTGAGATTCTAAAGCAATTGTGTTCTCACCTAATTTTTGAAAACAAGCTTTGAATATGCAGAACATTATGTAAAAAATTTTACATAAAATTTCTTTGTTTTCTAATATTTTTAACATTTAACATTCTCTATTGCAATAATTCCAGCAATTTTTTAGCACATTTTCCTTCTAAGAATATTTGTCTAATACCTTTTTTCCTATATTGAACCAGCCAGTCTTTTCACAGAGTTTTATTTCAATTTTGGAATTTATTATTCTAATCATTAAAATCAAAACCTATGAAAAATCTTCCAACCTGTTCCTTGTAGTAAATAAAAGTTCCAAAGTTCTTCAGCATTTTGCCAGAGCAAGAAGTGAATGTGGGATTTTAAACCACCAGTTTGGGGAAGATATACTGTCTTTGTGGGGTTTCCTGATCCTTCTGATTTTGTGTTGTGCATTACATTGCTCATTATAAAATCTGGCTAATGACATAAATCTTTAAATTATGTTATTTAGGGAAAAAAAAAACAATAAATCAACTACTCTGTCTAATAACTGTTGTTATTAGACTGTTTGTATATATAGCATTCTATGGATATATATAGTGTTATTTCTCATTGTAGAAACTGTATGAAGACAATGTAATTACTACATATATAAAGAACTGTAAAAGCATGAAAATGAAAGAAAAATGTGCTTATCTCATGCCATGACAAGCTTACTGAGGCTTTAAATGAATATATATATTTATAAAATTGCCTTTGACAATTCACAAGATCTGATTATGTGGCAGGATGCTCTGACAAAGGATTTGATTATATGGTGCACTGAGCTGTGGCTAGTAAATAATAACTTTCAATGTTCATGTTTCTACTTGTTATTGTTAGAAAAGTGGCACAATATTGAAAATTAGTAAGTGCTAGAAGCAAATCAATTATTGGGGCAGGACAGCATGTACCATTTGGAAAAGGTAAATAGGATAAGCCATTTTATTTCTCCTGGAAGGAATTTTATAAGTGGCTGCAAGTGAAGTGTAGATCCTTATGCGTGAGCCATAAATGAGCCAAAGGAAACAACACAGGAAGACTTTCCATATATTTACCTAAAAACCAAGCAAACAACAAACAAAAAACCCTAAACAAAACAGATAAAACCCCTGCTCAAACCCAAAAACCTTCTCACTGCTGTCCTAAACAACAAACTGTAAAGGATAGCATCCAAAAGAATGACAGAGTGAATGTCTCCGCCCTGAGGGTATTCTCTTACTGTTCCTGTCCCTTCTTCATCCTGTGGTCTAGGACCACATTTCAACTCAGCTCAAGGCCCTCCAAGACCCTCAGACTGATCCTGCAAAGGGACGAGGTGCCCAGGGAGTTGTAAGATTTGAATAAATGTTAACTATCCTCACAGCATAATATTGCAATCACCTTCTTTACCAGATACTTAGGTATGACCCTCAGAATGGTTGGAGAATAGAGTCTGCAAAACCTGTTGACTTCAGGTGGACCAAAATCCTAGAAATCCTACAAAAATAAAGAAATTATGTTACATGGATGCAAACCTTCTGCCATTATGCCTTATCATGTCTCATCATACTTTACTTCATACTTACCATCACTTACTCACTAGGAATTCATTTAGTGTTCTATTCATACTCCAGAATATAGCAAAGACACCAGGAGTTATCATACATGCTAATAGATACCATAAAGACATGGAAATCACAGAAGAAAAGAATCACAGGACATTTGGAGTTGGAAGGGCCCCACAAGGATCATCAAGACCAACTACTAAGTGAATGGCTCATATCTGTCATTTCTTATCAGTTACCTTGTTGAAATGAATCATTTAAAAAAAACATATTTAGAAATACATTTCACAGAAATGTAGAACAGCCCAGATTGGAAGGGACTTGACAATATAATCTCATCCAATCTCTTGTGGTAAAGGGAACTTGGATGATATTCCACCCTGTTCATTCACATCTCATAAAGCCTAAATATTTAGAAATACAGATTTAAGACGCAACTCTTTCCTTATACATGAAGTTGCAATATGAACTGATGGTAGCCCTACACAGTTCTGCTTTTGTTATTTCTGGTAAAATAACAAAACCAAGCAACAAAAATATGAAAAGATATCAGAATATTTAGTTTCCTATTTCAAAGTGTCACATTGTATCTTATTAGAGAGCAGAAAGCTTGAATTTACAAATAAATTAACACAAACTGAGTAGAAATTAGCAACTCAGATAAACCACTTTTTTAAAGGACATATGTTAAAACAGTGAGAATACATATTGGCATAAAAAACACATTTGAAATCACAACTGTTTAAAAAGTCGTTTAAAAAATTATATAATTATGGGGTTTAAAACTGATTTTTTTCATTCTAAAATGAAGATATAATTCACAAAAATACATCAAGTATTTAGCCTGACACAACTATATTCTGAAGAAAATAAAATCAGTTTAACTGTTCCAAATCCAGAAGAGTTTTTGAAATGTTTATGTTGTCTCTTCTCTGTTTGACAAGTTTGATTTTTTCCTCTTGTATCCGAGAGTTTGTAGCAGTCTTTTGAAGCATAGTTGTGTCATTTTATTTCATATTTGGGCTTGTGCTGTCTAATAAATGGTGATAATACTAAGGGAAATGAAGGAAACCATTTTAATCGGGAGATCTTGCTGATCTCTTTCTGCAAGGATAGTTCTAACACTTTTTTGTCCAGATATAGTCAGCTTCCAGGGCAACCAGTTGAAGGTTTTATTATGAATACTGCCTTGATCTTAAGGTCCCTAGATCATGTCCTTTAGTATATGAAAATACTAGGCATTTTATGAGAGAAAAATACAAACCAACTTAGTGTTTGTGTTTGTCTCAGCATGTGAGAAAAAAACCAAGCACTATACATTTATTCTCTTTTAAAAATAGGGTATAATTTTTGTTTTAGTTTATAGTTTATATACATATAGTTTTTAAATATTAGGATATGGTTCTATTCTCTCTCAGGAAATGTCTCTTCTGCTGCTGGATGATATTAATATGAACAAAATGATTTTTCATGTTTGGAAAGGTTTGCAGGTTTGATGCTAATGGAAAGTAATAGAGAGGAAACCATACTTTGTTTTTTTTTTTCCTTTTACAGATATATGAAAAAAAATTGTAGATTTTGTTTTCCTTGCTTCCTATTACTTTTCTACTTTGCTTGTAGGTTTTTGTTCTCAAAAAAAGCATTTATATACAGCATTATTAATCATAACATATGAGTGTAAAATGCTTAGCTTGCATTGCCAGTCAAAATTGGTATCCCATATTGCACTTATCCCTATCTGTTCTTTATTACTTTTGGAACAGGTGGAGAGCACAGTATATTTCAGCCCTGATTTCATAAATACAGCCCACATTACCAAATTTTGAAGGAGATGAAAACTGAAATAATGACATGCCAATTTTTCGAACACCTGCCATGGTGCTAACCGTTGTTTTGAACCTACACATTACTCCATATTGTGGTTCTACAGACATATGCAGACTTTGGGAAAAATAAATTGTATGATCCAGAACAGATTGAAAGACCTTCCAATTGAAAATGGCAGGAATATTTATACTGTCCTTCCAAAAAATTAAAAATTGCATTCCAACATCCATTGGCCAAATTGTGATAATTCAATTTCAATTTTGATTTTTTTGTTTTTTAAATAAAATTGAACTTTGAAAGATAACCACTTAGAACTTAAAAAATAAGACCCTCAATACTGGCCAAAACATTTTATTAGTTTCAAATTTTTTTTTCACATTTGTAAGTGAAACTCTTTTTACCCAACAGTTTGAAAAGCAAAGATGAGTGCACTATCACTATGGCAGTATGTTTGAATTTGGGGAGCAAAAGCAAAAGTTGAATTTATAACTTATTGATTTGGCCACTTTTTGAGAAGGAATAGATCACATTCTTCTTTAAACAGAAGAGCATATTTTGAAATGCACTGATTTGTCAAGTATAGGTAGTTTTTGAGTTATCAATATACAAGATGCATAACCAGAATTCTCTTACCTGTGAAGGTGACACTCATTACTGCACATGAGTTGCCTAAAAAGTGTTAAAATTGAAAAAGAAAAGCAGGTTGGTGATGCGTTCAGACACTCGGGTCACCATATGTAGGAGGATCGGATCCTCTCTCAGAGGAGAAATATGAAAACATCTCTAAAAATATACATTGTTTATGTTGAAGCTGCATGAGAATCTGCTTGCAAGATTCCAAACAAAGAAAGCCAAGAAAGCTGAGGGCAACAGGTTGGTACACAAGCAGCAGAGCAAAATGCTTGGTTACTGATGACAAGTGCACTTCACCCCTTAGTTCCCCCTGACCATCTTCCAGTGTCTGTTTTGGGAACTTTGGAGTGTTAAAAAAAAGCACATGGGTCTCACTGACACATTCAAACTAATGATTCAACTACACACAAACTGATGAGGTGCCCATGTACGCGTGCTGTATATGCTGGCTACTCTTGGCCAGTACATAATGGCCATACATACTCTACATGCCTTCTTTTAGAGATCCTCAATCCATATTCTTGAAATGCCTGGGATGAAAGAGACTTTTAATCCCAAAATTTACATAAAACTCAGCAAGATACAGAGGCTGATACATAGACCTAATAATCATCAATACTTAGCCTAAATGATAAAAAGTGTCTAATCTAAAAATTGTGCATGTCAACCAAGCTCAAAAAACTAGAAATAAATATGAATTTTTGACTTCCCTCTTGAATTTTGTTTTCAGGTGTCATGGGGTCAAATAATGAACTAATGCTATTATACTTTATAAACCAAGTTTCCTAAAGGGACAAATTTTTTTTTGATTTCTATCCTGGTTTTATTTTGAATATTGAGAAGCAAAATGTTATTGAATTCATAGCACAAATAGAATGGAAAAGAAGTCACACAGTTTATGAATCATGCTGTGAGCATATAAAAATCCGTTTGAAATCAGGGGAGAAAGACGAGTGCTCAGCATATTAGAAAATCAGACATAGAAAGTGTAGCATTATATTACATTTCTGGAGAAAAATAATATTTTGGTATTCAAAACCAGCCTGTAATCAAGTTTCAGTGGTTGCCATTAAGGGCTGGGGAACATCTAAGTGTTTACTGGATCTGCAGTTGATCAGAACAAACATTTAAGACATAGTATTAAATGCAATGGACATACACAGTGCATTATTTTCATTTACTTATTTTTGTTAGATGTGAAAAACTGAGATGTCTTGACAGGCCTGATGTGTTAGAGAACAGAATAAGGACACTGGCATAAAGCAGCGGGGATTTGCCTGCCTTTTGTACTTTCATGTGGATGTTTCTTAAACTCCTATCTGTTCTTGCAAGCTGCCAGAAAAATTCCACATATCCAATGTTGAGAAAACTCACAATGCATTCTCTTTAAACATCAGCAATCTTCTTTGATTGTAGGATTCTTTCTTCCTTTTTTCAACTTTTCAGGTCGTGATGGCACTTCTGGTTAACATTTTACATTTTGATATGATTTCATACTGGAATTTAGCAGAGTTTAAGTGTTCTGCACCTGTGAAAAAAATAAAATATGCATCATATATGTTTTTTTTAAGAAATGTCTAAGTATTGTCGAGATCAGCAGGAAAGAGAGTGACAAAGAAGTATAAAACAAAAGTACAGTTTTTTCTTACATGTTATCTTAATTTACTACAGTACTAAAAATAAAATGACAATATTTTACTTGAAATGAGGAAACATATGTCTTAATAGGTGATGGACCAAAAAAATAATGATTTTAATCACTAAAGACACTTAAACAGCATGATCCCAGACAAATGCATCAGAATCTTTTAATGTGTTACTGGCCAAGTTTTTTTAGGTAGATTATTGTAGTGAGAGCAGATGGTCTCAGTTTATGCCTTTTGTTCTGCACAATTATTGATGTGGATGCTAATATGAGACAATAAGTGGGCTATTTTTTGTTTATAATTGACACTAAATGGGTAATACTGAGGAAGCATTATGACAAACTGACAGATTCAAATCCGTGTAATCCTTACTAAAAATCATGCAAGTTCAGAATGTTGTAGCCAAATTATCACAATAATTATCTACATACAAGAGAAACAGAACAAAGAATCAGTAGGGGAAAAAATCTTTAAATGGTATTTATGGTATGTAAAATACCATACACAATAAAATTTCAAAGAGACAGAAGTGGCATTCTAGTATCCATCCATTTTCATATACTCAGGGTTGTATATGCACCCTACATGGCACAAACCCTCCCACACAGTGGTCTTATATTTACAAATACCTGCTGGTATACACAGGGTCAGTCTCTGTGACCACCAATTTCCACCCAGAAAGACCAAGGTTTTGCCCTATCAGGGCTGCATCTTTTTTGTATCTAATAAACTGCAAGTGAAATCTGTCCAGCCTTGATAATCAACAATGTTATTTACTTTCTTATTTCAGAGTAGTTAATGGTGAGCAAATAGGAATCAGGAAACCTAAAGATCTTCTGTGCTTGCTTGTTTTTTCAGGCCAGTGCTTGTTTGTTTGTATTTGTTGTTTTGAGGTTTTTTTTTTTGTTTGGTTGGTTTTTAAGGCAGTGCTTAATCTGAACATTGCTCTTATTATGAGTGAGAATACATTCCTTACAGATATAAGGAATACAGTTTTGGAAGGTTTTAGGACCAGGTTTAACTAACATCTGTCAGAAATGTCATTGGGAAAACTGATCTTGCCTGAGGCATGAGAGATGGACAAGATAATCTCTTGAGGTTCCTTCTAAGCCCATTTTCTGTGATAATATAATGTAGTAAGTTTGGACCAAGAAAAAAGCCCGTCAAACTCAACTTGGAATTTGAAGGTTTTAAAATCTAACAGGAATGTAGGACTTGCACTACTTTCTATATCCATACAAGTTTGTACCGGTTCAAAATTACTCAGACAGATATTAAGCACGTATATGCATTTGTTACATGCACCCTAATTTTCTCCTTAACATTAGTTTTAAAATAGATATAAACTACTTGGACTGGATCTACCCTGATTTTAGCAGTCTGGAATGAATAAAAAAGGGATCTTTAAGCAAAACTGATGTGAAATCCTGATTGTGTTTATATCAGCAGAAGTCTGCTGTTGCTGGTAGATTTTTTCCCACAGATGAGTATTCCTGCTGACAAAAGAAATGGTGCTATTCTGCATTTTAAATGCAGATGGGTAATAGAAGCTGTACAAATATTTAGACTCTACAAGTAGTTACTGGGATTTTTTTTTTCCTTCAGGAAACAACCTCTTCTCAATATATTTCAAATTAAGAGTCAATGAGCTCTTTGAGAAGAAAGTCAGGAGCTCAAGTTTTAGCACCAGGCTGTTGAAAGACAATTAGACAAACATACACGAGTAATTCTGTATGTACAAAAACCATTATAACAACAGTATTTTGACATGATGTTTCTGTCATTTTGGAAAATCATTGAACCTGTTTCAGTGTTCTTTATTTTCATTAAGATAGATTAATAACCTTATCTACTTTAGACAGAAGCTTGCAAAATATAATTTAAGATTGCTTTTGGAAGAAGATTCATGAAAGTGTAAGATACATTATTTAATATCTATATAGAACCTTCTAATTTCAAATATCTTGATCTATTTGTTGAAAGGAAGTGATCTTTACTATAACACACATTTATGGCAGATAATGTGTAAGCATCACGGAAACACTTCTCAGCCTTCTGATATTCACATACTTTCTGGCAGCTGGACACATTTAGACTTCATATTCTTAAGACAGCTGTGTATTTTACTAATTCTGCCATTCTTGTATGAAATTATTCCTTAATGATAATGTGCATTTACATTTAAAATCTCATCTTAGGATATTATGCACTTCTGTGTTATCCCGACGGGGTGTAAACAGGCAGAGCTTGGTTGAGTTCACTGGGTGTTTGTCAATATGCATCTGTTTGGTAGCTGGTTGCTTATTTTCAAAGCGATATGCAATTTAGGAGGATCAAAATGGGTTTTGTAAATAAATACTATGATATTTGCCTTTTCCTCAGATGACAGCTAAAATATACACCAAACATGAGAATGTTTATTTGTTATGATGAGAAATTATGTACTGGATTCTAGAGAGAATTCAACTAAAATTGAAATGACACTCTAGTTCTGCTGCATCCAGTTTCTGAATGATCCATCCCTAAGGTGAAAATTTCCCATCAAGGGAATAGTTATTTGGCTTTTTATTGGTTGTGTTGTGACTTACCTTGTCCATATCTTGGTCTATTATTCTGCTGACCCCTGCATGAAAGCTACTGGTAGAGAAAGAAGCTGGGGACAATTCATTGTGTTCTGTCTCTGATTTTAGTAGGGATCTGTATGTTTGTATTTGTAATTAGATCTTTATATCTTATTCAATTAAAAATCCCATCCTTTTCATGGCATATTTGCTTTTCCTATTTCGTTGTACTTCTGATTTTTAGGACTTTGTGGATGCAAATATTAAGATAAGTTATTACTCAGATATATTTAATAAATATGATCAAACTTTTTTATAAGTTGAGACTGAACTGTCGATTAGTATCATCGCCTCTGCTGCATGAAAAGTAATGGGGACTTCAGGGCTCACCAGAGAACGTATCTGTCTCAGTCACAATATACCTGAGGCACCCTTATTTCCTTTCCTTTTATCTTTAAGGATGATAGTTTGCTACTCTGAACATAAAAAAAGTTATTTAGCAAAACAGGTCAGTCATTATAGCTTCATTTTCAACAGCTGAAAAAGCTGTACTTTCCTTTAAAAAAAATAAGGTTCCTGAATTAGTTTCAGAATTACATACCTTACAGCTTATCTTTCATTTTATCTGACAAAAATTGAGAAACACAAACCAAAAGTAGTCTTTCTGTGCTAATTTTGAAGAACTCAGTGAATGACAATTTTTTTTTCCTGCATAGCTCACATTTAGTGATTCTGCAACTGATCTAATGTGGTGTAGTTTATCTGAAATAAACTAACTCAAAATGCATGCATAAAATATATTAATTTGCTTTTGAGGGGAACTCTGTTGGATCGAAGTCCAAGACACACTAGAACATCTTCAAAGTGAGATATAGATACTATGAATTCCTAATATGTCTGTTTGAGACAAATCTTTGTATTTCATTATAAAATCTGGGCACTAACAGAATACAAGGAAACTATCAACCCCAGAGAAATAACACTTCTGGCTTATGAAAGCTTTCTAACCAAACATCAAGCGGCTCCAGATGAGGATAAAAGTGTGTTAATAAAATCTATTGCCTTTGTGCCTGCGTTTTAACATCCTGACACCTTATTCAGGGAACGCTATGCTATCAAGGCAAACATCTTACCTGTTTCAGAGATTTCTTCTTTTATTTTTCTAATACAGTTTTGAAATAATTACCATTTTGTATTACATAGAAAATGACAGGGAACATGATCTTGTATTATATCACATATACACTTGAATATCTGTAAATATTTTCTGTTTTGAAATCCCCATATATGTTCACTGAGGCCTCTGACGACAGTCAGGCAACCTGTGTACTTTCAATTTTAGATATTACCATTAACACCTAGGAAACTGCATGATGCAGGCACAGAGATTCTCTGGATGATCTGTGCATGGGAAGTGATAACCATCAATCATCCTTCACAGACAGCACTGCATGTCTTTTGGAGTATTATTCAGACCTAGGTCTGTGTGGAGGAGGAAGGCAGGAGTTGCAGCTTCCTCTTGCCTTTGTTTCCTCTACTGGAGCTGTGATTTTTCTCCTGTTTCTGTCAGTCATCTTTTTCCGTGCTCCACATGTTGCAGATGTGTACCGTCCTTGGCACAACTAGAGAAAGGATTACTAAGGTGGAATGGCAGCAGGAAGACATTTCAGATAACATCTCAAATGACATCTGGGTCCATTGTTGTGGCTGGCATTCCAGTAGATATGTGATTAACAGCAATTAATTGGTAGTTAAACTCTCTGTTATATAACAAAAGGAGAAACACTGTGTGGCTCTGACATGGTAATTCACAGTAGCTTTGGGAAAGTTGAAGGATGATGAAGAAAGAGACCCCCAAATTTTACAGGCTTGCCCAAAATGCTGAGTTACCAGAACCCAGAGATCCAACCTAGGTCTTTCCTTAGAAACCTGTGGCAACAGTTTCCAGAGAAGAGCAGCCCAGACTAGCAGCCTACCATTAACAAAAGAAGAGGTCCTGTTTCCCCCCTTAAGTGTCTCCCCCAGTGCTGCTAACCACGTACTTCCCTGATCTGTTTTACACCCCTCCAGTCCTCATCTCACCAAACCTGTTACTCAGCCTGCTCAACACAACATAACTCAGGAGAAATAAGGAGGACAATTATTGAAATAATAAATTAATTGTTTTTGGAATGCCATGGAATCACAGAATGGCTAGGGTTGGAAACCTTAAAGATCACCTAGTTCTAACCCCCTTGTCATGGGCAGGGACAACTTCCACTAGACCAGGTTACTCAGAGCCTCATCCAACCTGGTCTTGAGAATTTCCAGGGATGGAGAGTTCACAACTTGCCTGGACAACTTGTTCCAGTGCATAAAGTGTAGAATTTCTTTCTAACAGCTAATCCAAACTTACAGACAGCCCAGCAGGTGCTGGGGAGGGGCAGTTCCATTATCCAGAAGGCATTGTGGAGGGTCAGCATGATGTACATGGGAGAATGGAAAGTTGTATCGGTGGTCGCTCTGTGTCGCACGGCTGCGGGCAGCCCTGGGCACCACGGCAACACAGTGTGAGGTTCTTGCCGACCGGGAGCTAGGCACGGCGAAGGCAGGGAGAAGAAAGGCGGGACTCCAGGAGGGGGAGATCAGCAGAGCTTATTCACCCCACGGCTCCAGCCTCATGAAGACAAGGAGCACGTGGGAAATTACAGGTTTTATAGGAAGGAGGTACACAGGGAGGGTTTTAGTTACAGACCAATGAAAAGAATTTAGGGAGTGGCTCATAACATAATAGACATTTGTAATATCAAATCAGGGAAAAATGGGAGGGAGAGGTTTGGGTTTGGTCCAATCACTCTATGTCTTCTTCAGAATTTTCTAGAGTTTGGGAAAGGCTTTAGAGTGACTAGCAGGGTCAGGGGGTTACTCAAAAGAAGATGGACACATGGCAGGAGTTGAGACAAAACAAAGGCATTTGGGGACAGCAGGTGCAGGGCAAACAGGAGTGAAGGGGGGGGTACATGGGACAAACTATTACATAAAAACTTCTAAATAAATGAAGCATTAAACAGAGAAAACCAAAAATTCACACTACAACAGAAAGTCAAGTGAGACTGTGCCTTTCTAAGAACTGTAAGACTACAGATACTCTGAAAATCTCACCCTGAGTTGCCTCCTCAAAGATAGAAGACAGTAAGAAGAAGGAAGGGGACCAGTTCCATACTTGCAGATAATTTCTGCAGTATATACAGCAATGGGATCCACTATCTCACATCAGTTCCCTCAGGCAAGAAAAGTCAAGATATTTAAATATAAGTAAGTAGATTTTATTAATAACTAATGTACTAATTTGTAGTGGTTTGAAAGCAAACCGAGTAAGAGGCTCCAAGTCAGAAATACAATTTAATAAGAAGAAAGAAAAGAAGTAAATAAAATAAGATAAATGCAATAATACAAAATCAAAACCCCCATCCACTGACAGAGTCAGAATACAACCTGAGCAGGGTGATGGAAGTGCTCCAGATGAGGTGGTGTCCGTGTACCAGTGATCCCAAAGAAAGGTCTGGTAGCTCTGGTCCTCTGGGAATCCAGTGGTCCAGGCTGTCTATATTGTCCCAAATCCCTGATTATATCCAGGTGAGAATGCTTGGCTCCTCCCCCTGGGCGGAGCATCTCACAATGGGATGATGAGTCATACAGGGAGGGTCTTTGATGGCCCATTAACGAGAGATAGCTTATCTATGAGTCATGGGCAAGGTATTGATGGGCCATTAACAGAAGACACATTAACAGAAAAGGGAGGGGGGCGGGGCCTAGGGGGACGACTACTTCAACAATTGGATTCAACAGTTCATGAAGATGGTGATAGAATACTTTGTGTATATCCCATACTACAACCCAAGACATAATTATTATTTATTAATATTTATAATCAAACATATAAATACCACACATATAACATTTACATAAATTAGTATGAGCTTATTAGAGCAAACTTGCAGTCCTTGGAGCCTGAAAATCAAATTAAGTGCCTCTAAGACTATTTTTGTTGGTTTATTTTTTTCCCCCAACTTAGTTTACCCATTTGCCCTGCCTCACAGAAACAGTTTGCCACAGGTAGAGTGCTAACAATAAAGCCTATACATTGAAAAATATGCTTAATCAAGCTCCAATGTGAGTAACAGACTGCAATCAGAGACAAATTGTAATGGGATGTATTACAATTCTGTCTTTACTCCCAGGTCAGGTACAAGTCATTGGTGTAGTGCCCAGCAATAGGGGAACAGTGTGGCTATATCACCATCTCAGAACAGGATCTGTTGCATCCAGTATTTCAGCAAAGTGAAATTTCACACTTAGAAAAAGCCAGGAATATTTGTGGCCATGATTTATAGACTTTAAGTCATCTTATACCTTGAATGATGTAAATTGTGTTTACAACTGTCCCTCACTGAGAAAAAATGTTTTATTTGCTAAAAAGATATTACAACAGACAGTAAAAAGTATTTCTTAGTATTGGCAGTGAACCTTCAATTTCATTTCATTATATAGAAATAATTTGCCTTTTAGTGTTTTGCTTATATTACCAGCCAAATGAAAATATTTTGAAAAATACTTTTGAAAATATGTCAGTGTTGATGCAACATACATGCTGGATCAATGGTGATCTTGGTCAAGTACTAATCAATTACTCCAATTTCTTTGGAATTCCTGGTGTCCCAGAGGTGCGTAGAGAAGAAAAAATAATCATAAAACATAGCTTGGTGAAAATTACAAAAATGTGGAGCTTTCAGATCTCACTTATTAATGTTTTACTATGGTCCATTTTTTTTCCCTATTACTGATCTGTCTTATTTTATTAGCATAAATTAAATAAAATTTTGAATGAACATATTTGCAGTAGTTCTCCAGAGCAAACAATATGAAATCTGCCAATTCATTTTGTAAATAGGCCTTGGTTACATTTTGCACTTACTCCATATTCATTTTCCTTTAAGAGGATTTGCAGATGGCAAACTACATACATACTGTTGAGAAAACTCTGGAATTATCGTCTGAAAATACTCCCATAGTCACACATTCTCACTGATACTTCTGCATATTCATAAGCTTTTGGGAATTTGTGCTGAGCACTTAATGCATCTCATCTACCTCTCCTTCCTCCCATCCCAACCTGCACAGAGACTGGATTGTCATTCATTTCCATTATTACAAGTACTCTTGTGCCTCAAGAATCTGCTTTATCTTCAGCAATCATATGTTGCCACACTAAGTACATTGCACAAATATTTATGTAGACAACACAAAACCTCCATGAGTATTGTCTTCTTTACTAAAGATGAAAATTTAACAGTTTGAGAGAACTGAATGTGTACATAATTGACATGGCTTGAATGTTTAAGCAGGGTGAATGGCTGTATTGGAGAGACAAAAACCTTCCCCCTGTAATTGTAATTAGCAATACACTATTGAGAATCAATTATTCCAAAATGAACCAATAGTCTGAGAAATGTAGAAAAGCCTAGACACTTGGGAACCTATTCTGCACTGATATTTTCACAGATGTCAGTGCCCTAACTCTCTCTACAGCCAGTGAGATGCCCATGCGTGTAATGTTATTGTTATTTCTGAACACTGAATATCATCAGATTATTGGGTGTGCAAACAATGATACACTTACAAAGGAGAGTCAGAGAACTACATTGTGCATTTTCAATCAATTTTTACCTTTGTGTACTGGAGGGAAAGGAAAACATGCATCTGCATGGCAAATGTTTTATCACTGGTTTAAAATGAAATTTATAGGTCTAAACTTGATTAACCCCTCTCTTTTTTGAGATTTTTCTTTCAAAAACCCCACATAACTTTAGAGTACTGAGAAGGGGAAAAGAACGTGGCCGATTTTACAAAAAATGTGGCAAATTAAAAATTCATCAACTTTATAATGTTTTCCTGCCAACGTGCAATTAATCTTGATGTTTCTGTGGAGGTTTGTATCCACTTCCACCTCATGTTTTCTTAGTTTGCATCCTATCGAATTCAGATCACAAACCTTGCTTGTAAATGAGGCCGGGAACTGTCAAGCTCTTACACGTATGTGAGATTTAGTGTGTCCCTTTGCAGGTGGATTACTCAAATGTGAGAGTTAACTTTCCATAAAAACAATTGCTGGAGGAGGCCCCAAAGAAAACTTTGTGCACCAGATTTTTAATTATTTATTTTGTTCTGCATGAACTTGGTGGATTGTAGACTATGCTTGTGGACTTCCTGAGCAAGTGTTTATTAAGGAGAACATCAGCACAGCTGAGCATGGATCTGCAAGACTAACAAACACATTAGCTTATTCAACATCTTTATCCTCTTATTTAACACATAGTTAGGCATCTGAATGAAATGCAAGGTTTAAAAATGCCAGTCATGATCATTTATTATAGACCACCAAAAGCCAGAGGCCTAAGAACTTTTCAACAAGTTTTTTCAATTTTTGCAATAAACATACAGTTGATGAAACCAATGAAAGCATGTTGGAACATGCATGTCTAACAAATCCTGCAATATATTTGCAAATAGGTAATACATCATCAGTCAGCTTTTAGAAAATCTGCAGTGAGATACAATTTCCTGTGCATAAAGGTTTATCTCTTTTAGGACCAATAAGCAACAATGCAGTACAAATTAATCTGCAGTTCTACCATTTCATCTGATGCCCACTATACAAATAACAGAGGTTAAACATTGGCTCTTCAGATGTTTCCCAGATGCTCAGAATAAAGAAAATGGAAGATTACAGTGGCTGAAACAGGCAATTTATCTACAACATCTAACTTCAGTCGTATACTATCTGAACTAGGAGCCGAGACTATTTAATGACAAGTTCAGAGAGTGGAGCAAAATACCAAGACTTTGCTCTCATTACCAGACTCGGGTACCCTGGAGAGCTCCACAGAGCTCTGATAGCAGAAGGTGCCCCAGCCACCCACTTAGGTGTCTCGATCAGATGGGAATATCTACTGTGTCAACGTCATCGGTTGTGATTCAGTAAATTTCTTTTAACTGCTCAGGTGTGTTTTGTGTTTTTATATGAGCTGGTGAACAGTTCTTTTCACTTGGAACAAACTGTGGCTTCTGAAGCGCTACCCTGCAGCAGTCCACAGCTCTGTACAAGTGACTCTCCAGGATCCTGCAATCTCCCTCAACTTATTTTAATCCAGTGTCAGGCAGGAAGACACTTTTATAAAATAAGCAGTGTTTTAAATTTTCTTTTATCTTTCTTTGTCTTGGGGGTTTCTCTTTGCTCATTCTGTTCACTTTTCACTTCTGATACTGATAATTAACACTTATGCTTTGCAGTGCCATTCCTCCTTGAAGCATGTCTACCTACCCTATGCAAAATTACTTCTTCATTTCATTTGACCAGAGTCATAAAATATTTTTCCTTTTCCCTATGTAAACATACTAATATTTATCTCATGCACTGGGTTTTTATTTATCAGAGCCTCCTCTCCAAACACATTAGTAGAAATTTTTGCAAATTCATTCAGAACATTTTTTACCTTTTCTAGAAAGAGATAAGAATTCACATAGAAACGAGACTATCAGCTCCATCTGCTGAAAATAGGGAGTTGCTAGTCTCAAACATTTCAGCTGTGTTCTTTTAAACTCATTCTCCAAGTTCAATGCATTTTGACATAATCAAAGAAAGAGTACTAGTATTATCCTACCGTGGAACAGAAGTTTGGTAACAGAAGTGGAAGCAAAATGGGATACAGCTGAAGGGCCCTAGACAAAGCGAAATTGAGTTGGTCTTTGCTCACATGGCAACATCAGACATCCTCAGGGAAGGATAAGACCTATTTTGTTATAATTACAGGCTGTAACAAGTTCTATATTCACATGATAATGCATATCTTTAAGAGGAGCATCTTCCATGCTGATCTAAATAATTTAAATCCTCAGGAGTCCTTATTCATTTCTTTTATAGATGTGTGTTTGTAACAGGTTCTGGAACAAGCATTCTTTGAAAAATTAAATCTCCTCTATGAGTGCCTTTGGAGATGCAAGTGTAATTATTTCTCATTTTAATAAATATAATTTTTTTCATAAATCTGAGAGTATCTGTTTTCAAATGAGGCTCTCTGCAAAACTGATAGTTCTAAGATAACCTTCAGGTACTCACTGGAGCAGCTGCTTTATAATGGTAAATTATCTTGTGCACTCAGATCAATGATATTTTTTCTACTTTTTGTATTTTTGACTAATCATTAAGTGTTCTGTGCCTAAGCAGGTTAATGCAATATCTTCTACCTGCACAACCTGGGCTAAAACCACTGGAGTGAAGATAGGGAGAGATGCTAACTTATTATGTATTTTTTTAAAAAAGGAGAAAATAAAACAAAATAAAAACTCGGTCAAGGATATTTTCTACTTCTCTCTCCAAAGAAATGTGCTATTCGGAAAAATGAACAACTCTTCCTGGAGGATCCCTGCTCTGCTCTGCTGTGTCCTTCCTCATGACAGCAGCTGCGTCTTTACTGGTGTAGGCAACCAGATGAACCTGTTTTTACTGCTCTATTGTCCAGGTGGGAGAAACGGCATAAGACTACATGCTCCTCAACTACATCCTTCACCAGAGACAAAGTCAGTGTCCAACACCAGCTATGGTACTCAACAGCTTTGCCAATATCAGCCAGTCCTGGTGCTCTGATATCACACCTGAATTAGACTGATTTTTGTCCTACAACCACACAAAGGTCAGAGCAGAAAAAAAGAATTCTTCTAGCAACTTTGTAGGAAGTGAGGATCTAAAATGTACTATTACAATCACAGGGTCTCAGGAAAGGAGAAAGATTTTAAGACCAATAATTCTTTCTCAATAAAGAGAAGGGATTGTGTAAAAATGGCATAGAAAAAAACCAACCAAATATTTCAAAGAAATTTCATTATTATACTATCACCTTTAAATGCATATTTATATTAGTAGTAACCTAGCAAAATGTTTTAATGGGTTAGTACATTCCCATAGTTTGCAGAGGGTGCTAAGATAAACCCCAAGCTATTAAAAAAGAAGAATTGTTTTCTGTTTGGGGCTTTTTTTGAGTGATAACACTTTTTTTTCCAGCACCAGCCTATTTAGACACATTCAGACATAAAACTAACAGAAAGGAAAAAGCTGCATACCTGTAACTTCTATCAGCTTACAGCCTTAGCTATGTGTTATGTTCCTACCAACATAGAAACATCAAAGGTCACAAATGCTTTCAGATAGAAGTATGTGGATTTAACATTTTTAACAAGCTAAATTATAGGTATGAAAGAGATTTCTATTCCTATTGAAATCTATTGTTGTGCTTTCCATTTTCAGTATGTGCTTATAACAGAAAATAACAGTGGACAAAAAGCAGATATTTTCAGTACAAATCCCTTTAGATGCAAACCACTCTGTTCCCTATAATGAAAATAATTACTTTAGCTTGTCAACCTATAGGCTTTTGACATCATTGCCAGTACATGGAATATGAATTTCAGTTTATGTGGGAAGCTGGGCAAAGGTAGAGAGATGGAAAATGCTTTTACCACAAAGCAAGTTCAGATATACTCATTGACAAAGTTTCAGATTGCTAAAAATATTCATAATGAGAAGAATTTTATGGATTTTGTTTGCAGAAATGCATCAGTATCTGTGGGAACAGATTTTTTTTCTGATAAATTTAATAAAATTATACCTTCTTATTTCCTTTCTTTCTCCCACTATATCTTGCTGTAGGAAAAATTAAAAATATTTTTGTAGTGTCTGTGATCTATTACCTCCTCAAACAATGCCTTTTAAATATCAACTGAAAATCTTGTCCTCTTATGGTGTTCAGATGCTTAAAGTGCTAATAAGAGACCTTTCTTCATGACCTAAATATATATATATATTTAGTAAGAATAGGATTCACAGAAAGATGCCAAAGGCCTGTTAGAGAGTAACTGCACTGATAAAATGGTTCTATGGTTAGAGAAACACTTTAGCATTTGTTTGGAATCAGTCACCTGGTCCCCCTCAGATGGTTTGTTTTGCTTGGCTCTCTAATCCTTTACTGTCAGATGAAACTGAATGTGTTCCTCAGGAAGGTTCCTCAGGAATATTCTTCAGCTAGTAATGGTCATTTGCACAGTGGGGTTCAGCTGCAGCAAGTATGAAATAAATGCACAAGGAGTGATGTAAGCTTCTCTGTATGGTCTATTTAATTCTGTAGGTCTATCCCTCTCTGGGTTATGCTATCTCTTAATGCAGCCTTAACCTCTGTGTTTTGCAATGCACGGCTAAAAGACTGAATCTTTACCGCATTTTTAGAGTCTCCCATACCATAATCCCCCCATCATCAAGGCTGGGGTTTTTTTGGCAACACATCTGCCATCTGCACATGAGAGTACTGTAAACAAGAAGCATATGTAGGAATTGTGCTGCTACAAATACTCAGGGCACATAGCTTCAAGGAAATATGAGTTCCTTTCTTGTTTATTCAAAGATCTGAAAATCCTTCTCTCTGAAGGAAATCTCCTCATACATACACAGGCAATCTACAGATGATCAGATTTCACTGAATATTTATCTGATCCCAAAGCATACTGCTCAAAATTTTGTGTGGACATTTATTTCATATAGGAAAAGTAAAGAATGAAATCACTATTACACTCTGACTATTTCGCACAGAAAATTTGACTGTATGATATACAGATTTTCTTCCCTGAAATAGCATAAAACAGTGTAAGAACTATTAAATTATTTGACTTAACATTATATTGAAAATAAACATTCTTATGTTCCACAGGTAATAGTCATTTCTTGCATTGCCTTTTTTTTTTGTTAGGTTTTGGTTTGTTTATCTTTAATTATCTGTGCTATGACCTGAGATCATTAATTATTTCTCTGCAAAACAAAGTAGACCTAAATGATTTTTCTCCTGACTTAATAAATATACATAAGAATGTGAATTAATACTTAAAAATCTCCATCTGAGTATCAGCCACAGCTAGCTGTTTCTTATGGGAAATGAGAGTTGGGAGGAGTGCTTCCATGAGTGAGTGGTACTTTGAGGTCTCCTTTAAAGTGTTTTTAGTGGACTTTTTTACTTTCCTTTCAAAAATATGGAAACACAACCAGTTCAATAATCACTCCTTAGGTACTCACCTGATCGCATAAGTTGGGAAAGGAAGCTTCTGATTGACATAATTTTGTTCACTGAACAAATGACAATCAGGGTTGCTTGGTTTTTTCCATGAGTCAACATTAAATACATTATTCAGTTTTGTGTGCAATATTTCAATCCATATACAGAGAAAACAGAGAAACTCCTAAAACTAATAATAAGGAATTAGCTTCTTTAATGCATAAATTCAATGCATTCACCTAACAAATCAAAGGGCCAGTTAGAGATTCCTCCATTGCCCTAAATACTATTCAGATTTTCCTAGAAGAAAAGTTCAAGGTGTTCAATCAAATATGCAGTCATAAGTTACTCTGGATGCCTTATAGTGATGTTCTCTGTCTTCACATGCAGTATTAAAATATATTCTGAAACAGGAACCAGGCAAATGGCATTGTCAAAGACCATGGGGTAATATATATTTTTATTTTAGCCCAATGAATACTTGAGTATTTTATAAGAAGTTGAAAACCTCCACATACAAAGACTGCAATCACAAACTGGAGCCTCCTTATTCTAATAATAAAATCATTTTTACAAAATGGGGCAATCACCAACAAGAGATTGAGATCCTTTTCCTTTGGAACAAGTTAATACATTTCAATCAGATTCTTTCTTGCCTGTGATAAATACAGACTCAAATACAGTTCTCTTACCTAGGCAAAAGGTCTAGCCATAATAAGGGAAAGTAGTTGCTCATTTCTTGTGAACTAGAATCTATCAATTGATTTTAAAACAACACACTAGAGATTAAACTTAAGAGGAAGACAACTAGGTCAGAACAACTTAAAGGATAGGTAAACAGACACAGGAAACTAAGAAGAGAATGGCAGTTATGCCATTCAATGCCACTTCAATGGAAGCAAAAATAAACCATAAACTTTAACTACAATAATAAAAAAATTAAATTGCTTTCATAACTTCATTGTGCTTTGACTATTATGATTCATCTTTAAATGCTTTCCTTTAAGTCTAGCATATTTTGAAGCACTAAATTCAGGCAGTAAGACCACTGAGCTACCTAGATACCCATCTCTTTATAAATAAATTTTCACAAAATATCCTCTCAGATCATTGAGTATGCAGTAAACCATAATCGCACTTCCATACTGTCTTTGACTGTGTCATATATCAATTTTCTTTCTTCTAGCTAAGTGTTTCTTATTATATTGAATTACAATGAAGTTTTGTTGAGGGAGTTTTTCAGTGTAAGATTTCTTTCTGATGAACTAAAAGGCTTACTGACAAGCGCTTCTTAGTGGTTAGCACTTTAGTAATATGCTTTCTAAATACGATGTTCTGTTTCACAGTAACTCTCTGCTTGCAGGGTGAACTGATTTGGTTTAATTTCTAAATGCCAAATTCTCAAATCCTTCTGTACAAGACTTGAATTAATTTTCCTAATTCCCTAGGGAAGGCCATGGTAATTCTACCTTTCCCAGTGTCATGGACGACTGCCCATCCAAAATAGCAGTATCAGTGTTCTCAGTGTATGTTAACACTTCTAGAATGCTAAATGGGTCAAGATTACTCTTCATTTCAAAAGCATCAATAATATCTACCTGATGAAAATATCTTTACTACCTGTCATTAACTAAAGCTGTAATCTTCACTGCAGTTAAAACATGTATTTACTAGAATTGTAAGTTAAATATGCTAATACTTAGAAACAGATTTTAAAATGGTAAATCAAAAGTTGTTCATAATGTCCTGCTTAAATATAAAGAAATATACTAATATTTAATTTGAAAATATTCACAAATGCAACAAGAAATTTGTGTACGTTAGTCTTTCAATAGACTTCAGGGTGATTATAATATTTTCCAAAATAATCATTTGGATTTGTCTTCAAGAGCAAAGGCCAAGCTCCTTGGAAGNGTATGTCTTCAAGAGCAAGGCCAAGCTCCTTGGAAGAATACCCTGCTTGTACCTTCAAAATGCCAGTCAAACTTCGGTCTATATCTCTTCCTGTGTAGCTGGTGTCTCTACCTATGTTTTCTTAAGATAAAATGACACAAGGCATAGGTAAGAAGGCCTGACTTCGAACTGTACAGAACTGACATCAGTAGTCTGGAGACAGCCAGCACTAAGCATATCAAGTACTGTCAGTGCCCCTCTGATTGATAGGGTATGTGCTTCTGCTGGAAATGACACTTCCTGCCTTTGGAGCTTTCTTTGCTCCTAAAATCAGTTTTGGTCCTCTAGAAGTAACAGGGCGGGAAGGTGCTCCCATGTTGAAGATTCACTTTCTTAAAAATAAGAACCCCCCCAAAATCTGAGAAGGTGCCTTTTTTTTTTTTT
>VXBB01005490.1:308730-336990 GCA_013399915.1 Illadopsis cleaveri | reverse complement strand
TTTTTTTTTTTTTTAAGGTTTTGGGCTTGTATAATTTATAATTTAAAATGGCTGAGCTTTTTTTAGCTTATCTTGCTTTTTAAGATCCTTCATTCATGAATATGCTTTCAACTGAGCTGTTTATTAGCAACAGATTTACTAATTTCACCTCATGTCTGTAATCAAGACAGTGTTTTCTTTTCTTTAAACCACTGAGTGTTTAAGGAAAGAAGAGCTGGAGCTGCGTAGTTTACTGATGTAATATAAAACTTCCTGTATTACGTGATTTATAATGTTGCAGACAACTGCTTCTGCTTTAAAAAGGTTCATCTTTCTCAGAAGAAATACAGATTACTGTAACTAAAATGA
Source organism: Illadopsis cleaveri (assembly GCA_013399915.1). Classification (NCBI taxonomy): domain Eukaryota; kingdom Metazoa; phylum Chordata; class Aves; order Passeriformes; family Timaliidae; genus Illadopsis; species Illadopsis cleaveri. The sequence goes on along the minus strand of VXBB01005490.1, from coordinate 336,642 downwards.
CAGACACCTGTGCTTTTTTCAGAATAAATGAAAGTGATATGCCTACTATGAGCAGCATATAGCACTGAATCAGGGAAAACCATCAGATTACCTCAGAATAATCAGTATTTATCTGTCAGTCATTGATTTATACAAAACATGTAGTATAAGCAATAACACAGTTGTACCTTCAAAGACACCACATGGCTGTGATTCCATGGTAGATATATCACTCTTTTGCAGATCTTTCTATATAATTTAATAGACATTCTTTGTATACATAAGAATTACCTAGCTCACTCATCCTTCTTAGATTGGTGTATTGACTTTGGCCCCAGGCTTAGGTCTTAGGCACTGTCGAGTCCTATCCAGTTGTGCACAGAATATAATTTGTGAGCTTTGAAACCTCTGAAATTATGAGTTAATAAAAATATTGACACAATTTGTACTGGATCATCTCAAGCATGCTGCTGTAAAAAAATAAAGTTTTCTTCCAGAGGGAAAATCAAAAACTGGACACCATTAGGATAACATTTATTTTTTTACTAACAGGAGGACTGTTATAATTAACACTGAGAAAATAGGCTTTAGTGACAGCAAATGTGCAAAGAATTCATTAAAATATCACACAAAGCATTTTTTCTCCTGGATTGAAAGTTGAGAGGCAGGGGGCAAGAACAAGTCAAATGGAATGATATGAAATAGCCTGAGCCTGCCTGTCTTTGTGTTGTCATGGCATTCTAAAGCATTTCTGTATGCTAATTCACTTTTTTTTCCTCTGTTCTGATTTTAGCCACTCACATTTTACAGGTCCATTTGTCTAACTTTTTCAAAATATTTTCAATTTTTAATGTGACTTTTCCTTTTGTGAAGGGTATCACATACCTATCATTTGAATACTGTCTAACTTGTAAAGCTGAGACAATATCTGATATCACCCTGATGGCCTGAAAGAGCTGCATGTGTCAAAAAGAATAATTTTATTTCCATACTCAGGTATCCTTTAGTGTTTCTGTAAGGGTACCTAAGAGTCTAAATAATTATGGAGAATTTTATGACATTTGTCTAACTGGATTTTTACACACATTTTTTTTTGTTGTTTATTATTTATCAAAAAGAAATAATAGGAAAAAGCTATTTACCTACTAACTCTATTTTAACTCATAGTTTTGGTTAAATGGAAGTCTTTTGAGTGATATTTAGTTCTGTTTTCATTAATAAATGCTTATTTTAATTTTTTTTCATACTGTCTTATTTTTAGCCACAGAGGAAAAAAAAACTGAATGAAAAAACCCTCATCTATTGTAATTTCTCATGTTGAACATTTTTCAAGGACATTATCCAATTGGAATTCTATGACTGTTGACCCTGCACAGTACTAAGTGTTCTGGACCATGGAGTACTGTACATTTTAAAAATATCTTTCATTCTAACTCGATGTATAATCAGAATGACCAGTGCTTTTATTGTACATTTTTAACCAAACCATTCTGTGAATTCTGTCAGCAAACAAGAATAACAAATTCCTGTTTTAGCAGACGCACTTTAAATTACCATACAGAAAAAAAATGACAAAGAAAATTAAGTCTTCATGAGAGATTGCAGTGTTTGCTTTTTGCTTTTAGCTTCCATCACACTGTACCAGTTCTAAAAAGAAAAATAAATTATTTTTTTAGATGTGGTCTTAGATAATTGTATGCACAGTTCATGGAAAAATCAACTTAAAACTTCATAACACAACACTTAAAAAATGAAAAAAAAGAGAGATATAGTGACTCCAGTCTACTACTGAATTGTTGGGCATCGGGACATAATAAAATTAAAGGATGCATAGCAGACTTGTAATAAAATACTGCCATTTTAATTAGGGATGATATGGTATAAAGACAAAATTTTTAATGAGCTATGGCCAGTTGAAAACTTGCCTTCTAAGTCAATGAAGAGGTGATCTGCAACCTATATAAGGAGATCAGCTTAGGATGGACATAGAAGGAAAACTTTATGTACATAACATAATGAGAAAGCTTTTTTTTTTTTTTTTTCCTCAGTCTCTTAGCCAAGTAAGCAATGAGTGACCCATCCAGGTCCCTCTGCACCATCAAAAGCTTTTGGACTGCTACTGCTGTTCCAACCTACTATATAGAAATTCTTGTGCTTGAGGGCATGTCAGTCATTAAGCCTGCAAACACAGCTGGTTTCAACAGTTTTCACAGGACTATTTTTCACTGAAATATAAAATCTTGCCAAAATCAACATGTTTAAAGAATCAAGTCAATTAATTGGAATTTTCTTCTGAAAGAAAACTGGAAAGGCATCCAATGTTTTTGATACAAATTAGTCATACATGCAGAATATGTTTTTTCCTGCACCCATCTTTCTGTGATTTTTGTGCATTCAGATTCTCTTTTCATCATTAATTCAAGCTCTTGTCGTTGCACTAACGTATTCCATGTGGGCATAAGAATATTGGAACCGATAAATTATTTTATGTATGCCTATGCCAGAAATTGCCTATGTTCTCTCAAAAATCACTTGCAACTATCTTGAAAAGGAAAATACTGCATCAGAAATATCCTGTCACTGTGTAATCCTGTTTCATGTTAGGAAAGGGACAAGTGACTTTACTTCTCTATTTCCCTTTTCCATATTGTGTTAAGTGGGACAAACCAGCAGATTTCTCCATTTGCTTCCACTTCCACGCCGGTTACAGCTGAAATTGTATTATTAAAAAAATGTTTAGAGCAATTCATTAGTTTTCAAAAATGCAGTTTTAAAGACTAGAAAAGATTAAATAACAATGAACAGAACTTTCGGGGCATGGCTCCTTTTCAGCCTTTACATGCTCTCATTCCCCTCATAAAGGTACAGCTTCTTTCCATCTCTCTGGGTCTGGAAAATGGGGTTGAAGATGTGCTAAGAAGTTGAAGAACTGTGTTGTCCTGGAGTCCTTGTGACACAAACTCTTCAGCAAGTAATGAGCAGAAGGAGGAGAAAAGAGAAACACTGTATCACTCTATGTATTCCTTATATTTTTTGCAGTTATGACTCAACAAACACATGCAAGAAATGGTTCATCTATAGTACTGGGTTTTTTCCCACAAAAAGATCAAAATTTCACTTGGATTAAGCATAAATAAATTCCTGATCCAATTTATTCTTCAACTAGTATTTTATATGTTTTATTTATAATCTAATCAGTTCTCATCCCTTCTTTTTCTTTGAAAAAACATCTTTTTTATGTCCCAAATAGGCTCCAGTACACCTTTGGTCTCTTATCACTTATGGAGAAGAGACGGAAAGCTAAACTGAAGTTAGCACTTTAAAAAATCTCTGAAACTGGATAGAAGTTTTGTTAGTGCTGGAATATAATCTGGCTTTTAACTTCAGTCACTGCTATAGACATTAACATAATTTTTAAATTAACTAAATAAAAGTAAGGAAAACATGTAGTAAAACCTTAGTTCAAGTTTAGATATCTTGTCAAGAAGCACATCCTAATCAATATATCTTCTTTTTCTGCAAATAGGAGGTGGTGGTAGTAAAGCTTCTTTTTACCTGCTACCAACACCACTTGCAAAACTGTAAGCATCCTATGTGCACTATTTGTTGTGAATCAGAGTCAGCCTGTGTCTTGTTTACTAAAGCAACCAGTTTTACAAAATGGGAAGAAATATTTTTGCTTGCTCACCTCTTACAGTCAGTCTTTTGAAAAGATCATGTAAGAGGGCATAGGAAAAGTCGAGTTTTAACATGTAAAGAGATTAGAGAACACTTAATATCTGAGGAGTTTTTGCTTCTTTTTTTTGGTAGAAAATCCAAAATGTTCTTGAGTGTAGAGGAAGATTTCAGAAAAAAATGGACTCACGATTTTCTTGAGAGACCAGTAAATCTCTTGAGCCACAAGGTGTTGTGGTTTTTATGTAGAGCAGAACCTTCTTTTCCTTTTCTCTCATAAAACACCAGGCTTTACAATTCTTAACCAGTCTGATATGAATTAAAAAATAAACAATATCAATATTATTATTTTCTAAGGCTCCAAAAATCTGTGCCTACTCAAAAATCTGTGCCTACTGAAAAATCTGTAATTATCTGCAGTTTTATTGTGTTTCCTTAGAGGATTTTTTATGCCTTTGCCCGAAGAAATTGGTTAACCCGAACATTGTTTCCGAGGAGTGAGTGGATTTAAAGGAATGAATGGTTTTGCTCACAGTGCTAATGCCAAACATCATGTCCATTAATAGAACACTGGGTAATACACCAGGAGCCTTCCAGCCATGCTTTCACATGACACCAGCCCTTCTCACAGGAAAACAGCAACGTTTTCTGAGACCTGTCCAGGAGCAAGAGCTTTTTCACAAGGATTGGAGGGACAGTGACATGTACATTGGTCTTCTGTTAAAGGAATTATTCTTGACATCACTACTAATTAATGGTACTCATATGTTAAATACAGTAGCTCAGAGGTAAGTTCGCATTTTCTAATGAAGTCAGGGGTATGCTTGATGAGTTCTTTAGCTGCAGATTTACGTAGCTTACTGTCAGTGAGAGGAGAAAACACTAAAGCCTTCACTAAGCCTATTTCTTTATCTTCAGTGAGTTGTATGCTGTGACCATTTAATTTTATTATTACTAACTGCACTAAACCATTGATTAATGCTATTACAGGCTGACTTTACACTGATTTAATTAAAAGTCTATGTCATGGTTTAACTACTGCCACCAGCACACAGCCACTTGCTCACTCCCTCACCTGTGGGTCTGGGGAGAGAATTAGAAGACTAAAAGCTGGAGAACTCATGGGCTTAGATAAAGACAATTGATAGGGAAAAAAAGCCACACACACAAGCAAAGCAAAATAAGGAATGAATTCACTGCTTCCCACGGGGAGGCAGGTGTTCAGCCACTTCCAGGAGAGCAGGTCTCTATCATGTGCAACTGTGACTTGGGAAAACAAACATCACTCCAAATGTCTCCCAACTTCCTCTTTCTCCCTCCGTTTGCATACTGAGTATGACGCCATATGGTCGGGAATATCCCTTTGATATTTGAGTCAGTTGAGTCAATTGTTCCACCTGTGTCTCCTCCCAACATCCCAGCACCACCAGTCTCCTCACCAGCATGGAAGAATGAGAAGCAGAAAAGGCTTTGGCTCTGTGTAAGCCCTGCTTGGCAGTAACAAAAACATCTCTATATTATCAACCCTGTGTTTAGCATAAATCCAAGACACACTCACATACCAGACACCATGCAGAAAATTAACTCTAACCCTGCCGAAACCATCACAGTCTCTTACTTTAGCATTTTCTCTGGCCCTTTATGGTTTGGAAGGCACTGGTTGGGATTCCTAGGTAAGTGCTCAGTTCCAGAGTTACTTAGAGAACATTAACTTAGATTTTGCAGGTTTATTACCTGAACTTTCAGATCCCATTATTTCTTTATATGGTACATTCATAGTAACACAAAACATAGTCTAGGGAAAGTGATACACAAGCTACAAGAGGAGCTGTCATATGATAAAAAGGAATTTGTAAAAAATTCAGTCTTCATATCTTTACAAATTCCATGTTCAAAACTCAAGTATGTTGTATTTGCATGATGGGCTAAATTTGGCTGGCTGTTCCAGCTGTCACTAAATCTTGTCTCAAGAAGAGCTTTAGACACATGTGATTCCTTCTTCCGCTCATCTTTCTGCCTCTGTTTGTCAAGAAGGCATAAAGCAGACTTTTGCCTAGATGGGAGGTGTGATGTGATCTGGTTGGGTCATCAGTCAGATCTTGCTGGGGATTAGGAATTTGGGAAGCGCTAAGATCATCTCACTTCATAGTTCAGTTGTAGTCTCAGGCTCTAAGTACCTAAACCTGCTTTACATTTTCTATTTCATTAGTCTTTTAAATACCAGTAGAGCTGCACCATGTAGAGAAGAAGCAAAAGTTCTAGATCGGGTTCTGAAAGAACTGTATTTATGTTACCATTGAATTGCCTTGTAGTAATTAGTAGAAACTATCAGTGGCAGTGTTAGCTTGGGTGAAATGACATGCTGATTCAGGTATATTGCCTTTGATCTCTGCCCTTTTGTGGAACCTGGTGCATTTATACTACAGACTCTGGAAACTATACCATATGTGTTTCCCTCTATTTTACTTTGATAGGCAGTGCAGCCCAATATTTTATCTGTTTATTTTTTTTACTCTAGGCTCTTTTCATGACAGTGTTATTCATGTGTTGCTAGGACACTGACATGTTGCAAAAGAGGGAGAAAAGTCACAGCTGTGTCCTCCTTATGCCAAGACCTTTAAGGCAGAATCTGAGTCGCTAGACAGAGATATATTTACTAAATTGGGACCAAGAGGATATGTTCAAGGTGTCCCAAAATAGAAACTTCAACCCCTTGGAAAGCCAAGCAGGTTTTCAAATGTAAATGTCCTCAGTCAGCAGACAGTTTGAAGGATGCAAAGAAGGCAGAAGTGTCTCAACATTGTTGAGGGTATTCTGTTTGCATATGGAATGAAAAAAGCACCATTCAACTGCAAAGAGTGAGACAAATTATCCTGCTCAGAATGAGAAGTAGAGTGTATTTCCACCTGTTACAGAACACTCAGCACCACAGTAAAGTTGATAGGTTAAATTAGGGTGCTTTCTTAAAAATAAATTAATTTTATTAACTCCTCAATCATGAAAACTCTTCCCTTTTTGGTGCACCAGTCTTGGACCAACAGCCTTGTGAATACTTTGCTCTCTATTTCATGAGAAGGTTTTACACAAAAATAGAACTGGACTTGTTTGCTGCCAAATTTAATTCAAGTGTCTGCTCACAGGTACAGCAAAGAGAAGTGTATGAACAAATGTACAAACATGGAAGGTAATTAGAAAGAAAAGACATGCAATTTGCAGCATTCCTGTAGATGAGAGATGATATACAGGGCAGCAATGGGGATAAAAGTGCTCAGAGGCACACAAGATGAAATGTGACATGAAAAGTTAAATCATGTCTCAAAGTCCTGCTAGTATCAAAGCCAGTGGTTGACTTGTTGGTGGTTGGTATAGTAACAGATTTTGAAGGGATGAAGAACAATTGTGGTTCTAAAATTAATGGTAGGAAATGTGGTAAAATTCATCTAAAAGAGAAAGTAACAGGATGTGTGATTTCCTAATAGTTTGTTATTAAAGCAAAGAATTCAAAAAAACCAAGGGCCACTGTAGAGATTAAAGAGATTTTTATCCTAAATGTCACTAAACTGAAATCAGCAGCAGACACAGAATACTTAAAATGGAAACAAATACATTTATAATTTTTTAAAAAAATTCCTGACAGAAAATCTGAGAGATAATCCAATTAAATTTTCATAAAAGTACATTGCATGAATTGCAACTAGTCTAATGTACACAAAACATGATCTTTCAAAGAAGAGAAATGAAGTTGCCAAATATACCAATGAATTTCTTAAATAAACCATATTGCAAAGTTGTGGAATGCAACAAGTCAATGTATTTCATTAGTCAACAAAAAACACCTAAGAGCTGCAAAACAATTCATTATGTACATAATTCCATATAGCCCCCAGAAATTCATTAGCCTATGGGTTTTTTATTGCATCTTTGCGTTTGCTTGGTATCTGGAATGCAATTGTTTGTACTACTTTAAAAACAGGAAAAAAAAAATCCCGAAACAAACAGAAACCATATTTATTTATTCTGATGGGATTTGAAACATATATATACTTAAAATGTCTGGTTTGTAGTCTGGGTGTATCCAATTTGCAACAACTCTTTCATGCAAAGAGGAAATTAAGGGGGAGATTGCTAAATGGAATATAAACATGATTTCACTCAGGCTTGCTAATACATCAGGATGAAAGCCGACACTCTCCCTTATTTAAAATTATTCTAAACAGTGCATGTCAAATATTTTAGACATTATTGAAAATGGCTGTCACATAAAATGTAAAAGGGCTCCACATATATTCGGCATGGCTTTACTGTCTGAATGCGTGAATCTCTACACTGACACAAAATTGCTACCCTGTCAGCATGTAAAAGGACGGATCATTTAATCTCTTTAGTGATGAAGTTTCAAATCCACAAAGCACAAGCTATCAGTCCTTTGAGATGATTATGATGCCTCGAACCTGACAGCTTGTGATGACAGCTTTCACAAATTCTGGAAATCAAATTGTTCCTGCATCTAACAGAAGAAGGCAGGTGTGTACATAACAGAAATAGATGAGGTTAAACATCAGGATAGTGTGATCTTTATGTTCAGTGTAATTGTTAAAAGTTATACCAGGGAAAATTATAGATTTTGGTTTTGAACCTCTTCATGATATACACAGATGAGGGCACCAATAACCCATATGGGTAAAAGGTTTGCCAGGAAAGGAATATCAAGATAAACAGATGGCTGTACCATTGCCATATGGCTCCTCGGAAATTGGACGACGCTGTGGCATTTTGCCACAAGATTGATCTAGTGTTATTTCTGTGCCAATATTTTAAGCAATGCAAGGAAAGAATACATAACTCTCTGCAATTAGCTGTGTTATGTAAATATATAAAAAAAACCTAACTGGTTTATGGGAAATTTTGTAGACTGATATGTTTCTGAAATACAGATAACAATTCACTGGAAAGTTATTTCCTTCAGCTCTTCATTTTTCATACTTTTTGCTCAGAAAAATGTGTTAAATAAACTAAGTATCTGTGCTGATGAGGCTTAATTTCACAGTTTATATCTCTGTACAGAACAAAGAAATTGTCTGTGAAACACAGTGTTACCAGTGCTAAAAAAGCAAAGGAAGCAGAAGGAAGCTACAGACCATTTAAAATAAGGTCAGTAATTCCAAAAGTCAGCTCAGCTGGACAGCTGCATACATAACCAAATTATTCAAATATGACCTTGTGCCCAAGGTCAAAAGTTTGGTGTTATCATAGAATGAGCACTTAGTAGGACTTTCTGATGGTTCAAAGACTGCTGACTGATATATCAGGTGTATTGCTGCATTTTCATGTATGCTGCATGAAAAAAAAAACAAAACAAAATTAGTTTTAAAAGAACTCCTAAAACCACCATGTCATTCTTCAGAGATATTTCCTCCAGCACTTCAGTTAGGAGTTATTCCTCCCTAGCATTTAGAAATTTTGAGTATTCCTTTAGCTAAAATTAGCACTCAATCTGATTCTCTCTTATTTCAATTCCTTTCCTGTAAACCATCAACATAATATCACAGAGCATTAGAAATAACCAGAAGATAGATTTCACAATTGACTTGTGGGATTCTAGATGTGATGGGTTTTTTTTTTTGTGTAAGGAGATAAATGGAGATCAGCTGGGGAAAACCAAGCAAAACAAAACCCCAAAGCACTAGAAAGTGAAAATATATTAGAAAAGCATATTGCTGACCTTAAAAGATAGCTAACAATTTTACACAACTCCTGTTACTCTGAGCAAGCTGTACTAACACAAGTTGCCCTCACAGTAGCTTTGGAGAACCCCTTCACACAGTTCATTTTAGAAACCCTTGAGGTTTTCAGAGGATCTGTGCACACTTCAAAGTTTTGATCACTTGAGCTTCTCAGTGGCCACACAACTGCATAGCCTGCAGTACAGGTCTTGTTTTGACTCTTCATTTCCCTGAAGTATTGTAGGCTTCAGGGGAAATTTCAGCCATAGCTTTGAAGCACAGAGATAGTTGAGCTACTATAGAAAGCCCTATGGGGTTTTTTTGCACACAGTAAAATGTTTTTTCATGCAGTTGCACTCTTTTCTTTAACAGGTCTCGCATGCCTACACACATTTCATTAGGAAATTGGTTCTACTGCAGAATATTCAGGAGAAAGACCAAGGCACATTAATATTTCAATTTTTTACTGAGATATCAAGACTTTTGTCAGACAAATAGTGAGTTGACCACATCTTTTGGCAAAAATTGATAACAGGTCTTCAAAACCAGCTTGGTCTCCCATCTAATTATTGTTTCTGTGAATTACTGTTAAAATCCATTTGTATAATACTATATTCAGCTATATTCAGCAGATTTGTTCCGCTAGGTTGGCTCAACAACGGCTCTTGGTCACAGTCTTTTAACACCTTATTCAAGGGAGGAGAAGTAGGAGGGAAAAGAAAGAAGGCAGAAAATGAGAAGAGGATTGAGAAAAGGAGTAAATTTGTAGGGAACCTAGCTTAGTTGATTTTTGTGTCTTGTCTATTCAGTACAATGAGAACTGTCTGCTCTTAAAGGAAAATACCTTAGACATAATAAAAGCCATCTTTCAAAAACAAGATGCTGCATTTAGTGGCCAACACATAGACATTTGTAAGAATCTAATTTTAAATTTTCACTAGAATTCTTTCCACTTTGAACCTGGGAGACAAAAAACCAATCCATTATCAAAATAGTATGCTTACTTAATGGGAATACAACCTCCCTTTTCCCTACACATTTTCTTTCAAAATGGTTTTGTTCAAATGACACATATCCTTGAGATATTTTCTTTTAGTGAACTATTAATGCCCTACTTTTAGCTAGAAAGGTTTTCACTAGTGTTACTGGTATATTTGTGAGCCATTCATTCTGTGATGCTGTAGCCTGAAAACTGTATTTTGGCTGCTCGAAATTCAGATGTTAGTTTATGACTTAATCAGAAAATCAGCTCTAGGATGACCTTAGCTAGACAGAAGACTGAGTACTGCTTAGATCCCCTATTTGCAGCAATGATTAGACTGGACAAGAGAATAGCCATTAATAGCAATCTTAGGGAATAAAGAGGTATTTTTCTGGGAATACATAAATTGAGTTATTTATCATAGCAAAATGAAGGCCAGAAAGAAAATTACTTTCTGTTGCTACACTGGAAGGAAAATAAGGGGAAACCTGTTTGACTAAAGGACAATGTTAGCACAATAATTGGTTATAACCTGACTGTTGAATGTTTTCTGTCTGGCAGTAAGAACCTTTGAGCCCTAAAGTAGATTGCACAGGGTGCTAACAGAAAATTTTTACTGCAAGCTTTAAAGAACAGCATAGACAAAGGATTTTGAGCACTGGGATCCAGACAATATGGGTAAAGACTAGATAACTAGACAATCTCTGAAACTTCCTTCCAGCTTTATTTTTGTGATATGATTTCATACAAGAGCAGAAGATTGGACCAAATTTGGTGATCAAACTATTTCTTCCAAAACTGCACTGTTATTGTAAAGACAAATAAAAATCTCCAAGTTACTTTTTAACTGTCAGAAGACTGTATCTTCTGACAAAATTTTTATCTCTACCCAGACTAGATATTTTCACATACACAACTATATGGGACACTTTTTAGAAAGTTTTCGGGTTCCAAAAGGAGTCCTTCATAGCAACTGGAAGAAAGAGGAAACTTTTAAAGGTGTGTTTTGGGGGGTAAGTTGTATGAAAAAACCAAACAACCAAAGAAACCCCTAATCATGTGAAATCTTGAAAAATACAAAAAGGAGCTTCAGAAGGCTTTGTTCATCCCCAGACAAGAGTCTTTTCACACACCACATGAGGATATTTTAGGACTAAAACTTAATTCTGGGATAAATTTTTTGGGCATCTATTTAATGCAATGTTTATCTGCTTTAATTTCTAGATACTACTGTATACACTATTAAAATACATTCTGTGAATTGTACTGTGATAGGTTTTTTAATTTACCTTACCTTTTATGTATGCTCTGGTAGCACCATCGATCTAACCAAACCCAGAATCTGTCAATACATAGTTATAGGCAAAACAATGATTTCAAAGAGTGTCGGTGGTAGAGTTAAGTAGTATCTACAGTGGACTTAACAACTACAACCATGACTATTTACTTCAAATCAGGACTTACTTATAAAATAATTTGCGGGCAGAAATTATTATACTTTTCAGTTTGTACATCTACAGTATTTGCTGTGCAGCAGCTTCATGCCCTTGGCTGAATTTGTGTGCTCGACTTCAGGATTCTGATTGCTACTCTCATGGCTAACCCCCCAAAGCCTGTATCTCCTAAGGTCAAATTTTGCTTTGTATCAGGAGCTAATAACTGCTATTTTATAGTATTCAAGATCACTTGAATTTTGGGAGTATTATCAGCACTCCTTATAAGGTAGGTACTACCTTATAAGAAGGTACTATAGAGATTGAAAATAGTCTGTGGGATGTTTTCTTTACCTGTTTGGAACAGGTACTTGCCCTCTGTGACTGAACATAGGGAAAATGCCTGTAATGTCCTAGCAGCACATACAAGCTGTGGATAAATGAAATCCTCAATTGTAGCAGCTCTCAGTTAGCTCTACCCAGAAGCAGCATGAGGATTCTTGAGATGTAGAAAGCTTTGCTACAGATGCCTAAGGACAAGAGTGTTAGGATACCTAGGGTTTTCAAAGACAGTACGCTGTATTAGAAATTGACTTTTTGTTTGGTTTTCAACTCAGGCTATAAAACTCTCTTGGTGTTTAAAGGAAACTTATTTTCATACATTTGATGGTTTTGTGCTTTTTTTAACTTCTAAAAAATGTCTAAAATTAGTTCAGCATCTGTTTTCTTCTTTGTTTGAAGCAACTTTTACTTTTAAACAGCTGTTTAGCCTATGATAATAGTCTTCCTCCTGGGAAAGCAGTTCATATCTGTTGCCAGATTCCATTACCTTAGGATGGGTTGTTTTAAATTGCTAAATGGATAAGTTCCGCTTCTACATATTTGTGTCTGTGTGACTGTTTCTTACTCTCTGGCATATTGGCACAATTCTTGTTACATTTATTAAGCTGTTAAGCACTTGTTAGGGCTTTGCTGCTAATTGACCTCTTGCTTGGGGAAATATAAGAAATATGAATGGAGTGGTGAAGTTTCTTTTCTTTTTCCCATTCACCTGTGTATATACTTCTTCATTGTTTCAATTCTTGTGTCCTTCTAGAAAATAGAAAGACCACAGAGTATTATTAAACACAAGAGAAATGCAGAAGGTTAATTTTCCTCAGCTTTTACTAGAGAATGTGATGGAGAGATCCTCAGTGCCTCATGAGTCAAATGAGAAGTTCTCCAGAGCCTGAGAGAAAACATTGTAATGAAGAAAGCAGAAATTATTGGGTTTGCAGTGCTCTCACACCTATTGTTTACCTCAGGTTTTTGTTTTGGTGAAAATGATGGTGTTTTTTATAAGCAGCTTTAACAATTTCTCATAAGAACAAATCACTCAAGATAACCTTCATCTTCTACTTTATTACTACCCTGTAATGTAGTCTATGGGTCCTGGAAAACTGTTTTTTCTCTCAAATTTTCAGGAAAATGTTATTTATAGGAACAAATATTTTAACTCAAAGATTCAGGAAGATGCCAAAACCTTCCTTCTTCTGCAAAACAGCAAATAGCAAGCAAAAAGTTAGTTTTATGCAAAGTCTAAGAGATTTGTTCCTTATTCTTTTCTGTTAAGACAGCTTAGGGTCTGCAAACCATTGCTTGCTACCCCATTAGTTTTGAGAAGAAATAGTCAAAGGCCTTGATCTCGAGATCAGGTCAATTATTTACAATAGTTGGTTTTTCTGGTTAAGAATGTATCAATTTTTAATTTTCATTCCTGAACATCTCCCTACAGCATTTCCCCACAAACTCTTCTTTAACAACAGTTACTGAAGAGGGAGAAAATCAACTTGAGAATGGAAATGTGTGAACATCTAGGTGAAGAAACGCTATGCAGAGCTGCAATCCTAGGTTCAAGTTTCAACTCTCTTTCATAACAGCTTCCATTTTCCTGGTTTCTATCATTAGGAAAATTCTCTATCTTGAGTAATTTATGTTATCTTTGCAATCTTAATTTCTATTCTGTGTAGGTAATCACAGTATTGCATCACAGGACATGTAAGCAATAAGATAATATGACAAAATGGGTATCATGTCCATCAAAGTCAAAAGACTTTTTTTTCCTCTGACACTACAGAGGTTAATTTAGGTGAGGGCAAATGCCAAAGATATCTGTCTCCCTTCGCATCTTCTCACTCATTTTTTTCAGCTATGCAGTCATAGTGACTAAGACTTTGTGGATGAGACTTTTACAAATGTTCAGAGTTAGCTTTCTGCTGCTTCATGAAATGACTGGCTTTTTGCAGCAGAGCTGTAATGAAAGTCAGCACTTTTACCCCTTTTACCCCAGTTCACACAAAAACAACCTGGAACAATCTGATCTCCTAATTCAGAGTCCGTGGTCCACAGCACCTTGGGAGCTTCTGAAGGTATCCTGCAGCCCCACTTAGATGAAGGCACATGAGAACTAACCTTCACTCTGTGCTCAAGGAGCTGGATTTTACTCAACACTAAGAAGGTGTTCCTGCATCTGTACCAAATTTTCGAGTATGCTTGTTAATCACTTTAAAAAAGACAGTTTGCCACAGAGAGTCAGCCTTAGATTCCATGACTAAAGTGAAGCTGATGTGCTTGTAAAAGGTCACAGGAAGTAGGAGTAACGTTGGTTGACAGGTACTTTGGGAAGCTATCTGGTTGTGCAATTGTTGAACAGTTCATCTTCCAATATCACATGCTAGAAAGTTGTTGTCAGAAGATATCTGTGCCTTCCTGTATTCCTCTTGATTACTTTTCAGCAGTGAGTTAATGTTTTCCTAAAAGAATTGGTGAACCTAATTTATAAATCCTTTAGTTCCTTTCTAATTAGGAAAAAAAAAGAGGAAATATAATATAATATAATATAATATAATATAATATAATATAATATAATATAATATAATATAACAATATTCCAGTTCAGAACTAGAAGACTGGGACCTGAAAGATGTAGATCTTATTGCTGGCTTTTAAATATAATCAATTCATGTAAATTGTATTTATTTTGGATCATTCTTATAATAGAAATATTATAGCAATAATTAAGTGCCAGTTTAAAACAAGCCTCCATGGTGCTGCGTAGTATGCAAAGTGTCAGTAGGTGTTCCTTTATCAAACTTCATTGGGTAGAGAAATGAAATGGGAGTTGGCTCATAGAGGGAATCACAGAGAGCCAATAAATACACTTTCACTATCTTTTTCATATCTCTTGCTTTAGTGATTTACATCAGAGGCAGTAAACACTGGTAAAAAAGGAAAGTAAATAGGGTAACAGGGCTGGAAGAGAGTATAAAATGGAATTAAGCAGGTATGAAGAGACTGTGAGGAAAATAAATGAAGCAATTAGTGTAACAGCAAATCAGCTAAACCTACAGATCCAGTGAATGTTTAGGTGACCGTGCCTTGACCGATTCTCTGTCTATGACCAGGTATTTTTTCCCTTCTTCTGTATGGTTTTGACAAACAGCTCTAATTGCAAGTGATTCTACTTTTGTGAAAACTATGGATAATAGAAGCCCTTTCTTTCCCTTCTCATGATATTTTTGGTCTTCCCATTTGGAGTCCTCTGCAATTAACAAAAACATCTTTCAAAATAGAATGCCAACCTAGAGATTGAACATGAAACTACTAATCAGAACCCAATCTAAATACAAAAGTGTTTATTAGGAAGACAGCAGGGAAAAGTAAACATCAAGAATCCTAAAAATCCTGCTCGATTCCTGTACAATCTTTTTCAGCCATAACTGATATTTCCAAAAATGCTATGTCAGCAGTGATATTATGAAGCTGTGAACTCTAGAGTGTTTTTAAGTCTGTTTATTTTTTTAGGATTCTTTCTTCTGTAAGGTGCTTCTATGTGTAAAGCACTATACAAGCTATGCTATCTATATGTATTTATGTGTCCTGTATACAAAATGCATATGAAATGACAAGAAGTAATAAAAGCTAAAAAAAACATTACAAGCATCCGTTGTGCATTTATTCCATAGGCCTTGCAACTTTTGGAATATCAGCCAAAGCTGTAGCAAAGGGACATATGATTGCTGATATTATCTTCACTGCTATTCTTTCTATCTCTGCTGCTGTCTATAAACCAGGGTTACTGGGTTACTGTCTAGAAAAATTGTATTTGTGAAGCTGAAATGGTTCCTCTCACAGGGCAGGAAGGTAGCAACTTTTATGAACAAATATTGTTACACCATTTTCTGGCCTTCTCCCAGAAAATTTCATCCATTAAAGTCAATTCATATTTACAACAACACAGGAAACGGAAATAGAGCTTTTAAACTCCCAGTCAGTACACATTGTGGAAATGATCCTTTGAAGTTACAGAGGTACAAACTGACACAGCTTTTTTCTGCCACTACTTAGACATCATCTGTAATGGCTCATCTGCCTGGTTACCAGGTACTTTGTCTTAAATTGTTACACTGTGCTTGTTACTTCATCAAATTTCCTGTTTACTTCGAAAGGTCTGCTTGTTGTACGAACCCACACATTCCACTTATGTATGGTACTTATGGAACAATTGTTATAATAAAAATATTAATTTTGGCTTCTCATGTTATTTTACAAAGTGAGGGGGATGCATTAGTCCGTGAGCAGGCTTTCAGCTTGCAAGAGATTATGTCATTCTGCTAGCTTATTCTCCTCTTTTAAATATAAAACAGTCTTGCAGACATCAGAAAGGTGATGGCTGCTTTGTATTCCCATTCAAAAGTTACATTTAAGGGTTTTGAATTCCTGTTCAAATGTTGTATGTTCACTGAACTTTCTTTCACAGATAAATGCCATGTATTATTTTAAATAACCTTAAATAAATTATTAAGATGGAGAGGGATTTTTTTTTTTTTTTAATGTAAAAGCTGTTTGTATTGTATTATTTTTTGGTATTCATATATCAGTTGTTAAAGACATTTGGGAATGTTGAGGTGCATTTTCCCCTGTGAAATGTAATAAACTGTGGACTGGAAATGCATGAAACCTGAGCTTTTTAATTATTTTCCTGAAGAAGAATAAGTATAATGTCACACGGGCTTGCTGAATCTGCAGTGAGCTCCCCACAGCAGGAAAATTGCAACAGCAATTCTTGCAGCCAGCTGAGGTTTGTCTCCCTTGTTTCACTTGGGATGTACGGAGAAACCTCCTGATTTTTCATGAACACACACTAGTAACAATATTTGTAGCATTAAAATAAAAAGTACTTTAATTTTTTGATTATTTACCCTTGGAAAAAGAATTTTCTCCCTCTAAAATCTGTCAAAATTTGAAACAGACACTCCAAAATGGTTCAAAAAGGGAGTTGAAGAAAAATGAGGGATTTTCTCATTTTTGAATGATACAGAGAACCTTCCTCTGCGATTATCTGTGGGAGCATGTTATTGAATATAGCTTCTTACATATGTAGATCAGACACTTGATATGTTGTGGATAGGTTCTATCTGTGGCAAAATTATTTCCAATAACTTGGGAGGCAGCAAAATGCAATTTTATTCTCTATCATAATTTCTTTGTTTTCCTTTGTGCTTTGCCTGCAAGAAACCACTTGTTTAACCACAAACACTGGGCCAGACACTCCTGTAAAGATCGCAGAGTTGTAACGTGGGTTTAAATTGAATATTTTATCTGTAATTTGACGTATTGTGTAGTCAGACATAAGCTGCATCAACTGCTTGGATAAATGGTAACCATTAAAAACTCTAGTTAGGTACATAAGGAAGGCTTTTGTATCATCTATGACATTTACAGACTGTATTTGATACAAATCTAAGAAATCCAGCTGGGTCTGCATATATCTGCCCCTTCATATAGATCCAAGCCCAAAGACTAATATTAATCACACTTTAATTCAATCTTTGAGTCCAGAGATTTTTATTTTAATTGAAATTAGAGCAATGGGTGTCTAAATAGCTTCAATTTTCTTCAGATTTAAGGCAGAGTGTTAAAACATCTTGACTTGTCTGGCCTTCCAGAAAAAAATTCCATTTGACTTCTCTTGCCAGAGTCACAGATTTATCCTGTAGTCTTATTTTGGGACCCTAATGTTGGCAGAGGCTTGTTGCCAAAACTTCTGGTTTCTGTAGTTATTCAAGTTTCCTCTTGGGTGAATTGGGACGTCACCTGACCTGTCATTTTCTCTCTCTGTGACCCAGGATGGAGGAAATATTCCAGGAAATGTATTATTTTCTGGACTGGCTGAATTTTTGTCCTGCCAACCTTTAAGAAAAGAATAAAAAAATTCTTTTCTTGCCGTAGAGCTGACGAGGCCCATTATACGGTTCACTTGGGATAAGAGGAAATCTAGGGTTAACCACATTTTTTAAAGTACTGAATTTTGCATAGTAGATGGGTGCCTGAAGTCTTTTGTACTAGACTTGGTTCACACACAAATTTTTCTTATGTAATTGCACTCTTTTAAATGCATCATAACAATTTACCCTCAAAATATTCGGAAAAAAGTAGTGCTAGATTCTGCATGGACTTGCTTGGACTGTTAATTTTTACATGCTCTTTTTTGAAGCATTCTTGTGTGATGTTCCTGTTTTGAAAACAGTCACATAAAA
The DNA here is from genome assembly GCA_013399915.1 of Illadopsis cleaveri. Lineage (NCBI taxonomy): Eukaryota > Metazoa > Chordata > Aves > Passeriformes > Timaliidae > Illadopsis > Illadopsis cleaveri. The sequence goes on along the minus strand of VXBB01005490.1, from coordinate 318,272 downwards.
CATCTGCAATCCACCTTCACCAGACTAGAATTTTTTGCTACAGGTAAAAAAAAATAGTGAAAAGCCACAGTCTACTTAAAAACAGTTGATGCATGGAAACCAAGAAAGAATTTTTTTAGTATAAAGGGTTTATTCTCTGTAAATGTCAAGAAATGCTGAGAGAGTAAGGGAATTTTTCAACCACATTGCAGATTTTCTCACAATTGCTGCTTGCTTTTCAAGACAAGTTTGTTTGCATCTCACAATTAGCATTTTTTCTCTTCATTAAAAAAAAATTCCCAGATGCTTCTGAAACTAAAATATGCAATCAATTTAATTCTTCTGGGAAAGAATAAAATCCCTTTTTTTTCTCAGGCATCTTTCAATGTTAGTCACAAGTATTTGACACAATGGTGACTGAAAGATAGAATCTGGACTGTTATGGCTTGTCCAAGAAGGGTGTTTTATGGTTTTATGTCATGAATAGTCTCCTCCCTCTACTGAGATGCCTGTCACTCAGGCAAAGGAAACTCTGAAATTTAATCTTATCCTTTTTTTGACCACCCGTCTTCTGGTTGAAAAAGGCTGATATCTATAAAAACATCATTTCAGGTAGACCTGGAGACTGGAAAACAGAATTAAATTTGCATGCTTGAGGCACATATGGTAGAAAAGTTTTCTTTTTATGTTTTCTTCTTTAGGGACAAGATAGTTGGTGTATAAAACCTGGTATGCAGCTTGGTCCTCATTGCTCATTTTTGTTTAGGCATCCTTGACAGAACTATATAGAGCCTATATAGTACAAACCAACTATTTATTAGTAGACCATGTCAATATTTAGGACCAATGTTCTAAAAATAAAAGCGTGAATGTGCTCCCTACCTGCTCAACAGACAAGCCTGAGCAAGTGGCCACTGGTCAAATCCAGCTGCATCATCTATACATTGCTAGATTTTGTGAAAAAAGCTTATCTGCATCCCTACAAAGGAGAACACAGAGATAACATTTGGGGTGAGGAGGTACAAACAAACCCTCATTTTCCAAGCCCATCACAGGAGTTATCAAGGGCTCATCTCCACAAGTGCAGAGACACACAGGGGCACAAAGTCATTCAGCCAAACAAATTAAGGACTTGGAGCACGAGTTGCCTGTCCAGGCCCCGCCATGGCTGTGTCAGAAAAGGCTGTCCTACAGATCACTGTGAAACACATCAGAGTGAGCCCATGCAGGAGCACTCTTTGTTTTGAGGGGGGTCAGTGCTTAAGGCTGTGAAACACATTAAGGGATGCAGAGGAAATGTATTTCAGGATTTCACTAGAATTCTTACGGCTACATTTAGGGGAAGAATGTAAGTGGTTTGGGAAGGAATAAGGGTGGGAAAGTAGAGACACAAGGGAATTAAAAAGACCTGGCCATGTGTTGTTTTCTGGTTGATTGGTTGGTTAGCTATCTGTTCCCCAAGCCTAGTCACTACAGTCTGTCTTATAAATTTAATTTCTAACTCTTTCCCACAGGCAGGATCACAGGAGTAAGTGGCTGTCAGGGGGCCCAGCGCAGTTGTGGACAGCCTGTGGGACCTGTGACACCACGGGATCTGCGTGCCTCTAGAGATGAAACCCCCAGTGCATGTGCATGGCTAAGGGGAAGAGCAGAGAGGGGATGTCTACTGGGGGCCAAACATGGCACGGGGAGCTGTGTGTGTGTGAGCAGAACCATCAGTGCCAGGAGCCAGGGTGGGCTTACAGCCTCCAAGGTTTGTATGTCCAGCTGACAGTAACTGGTAGCAAGTGGCTCTATCCAGCAAAATACATTCTTCTCTAACACCAACTGGTCCTCAAAACATGCTGATTTTTTATCTTAGTGAGCAATTTTCTTCCAAAACTGATCGTGTGCCATAGATTTTTACATTTTTCCTAATGCTTTGAATTAATATTATCAATTTCAAAAACTAAATTCCATTTTTATTTTCACTTCTCCTGTCTTACATGGCTTTGACTTGTGTATTTGTACAGTTCAGCAACAGTTTTGTTCATTAGAGCTGACTCAAAACTCGTGCTGTTGTGCTTCACAAAGCACAAACTTGCTGACAGCTGAACCTGTGAGCTGCGAGCTGCATACCCAGATTCTTTCTACATCAATTTGACTACTTTTTTTCTTGACTTTACTCCATGCTCTTTTAGGCAGTGATATATTTATGTATTTTCCATCTCTTATCACTTATCTCTTCAAATACCTATACCCACTTATTTGACTTTAGCTTCCACCATGTCACTAATATAACAACTCCCCAGATATTAGAGATTACACAGAGGTACAATATTTTCCTTATAGGTAATGTGAAACCACTTCACTTTTCATGTGACAATTAGGGCTACACAAATGTTGAAATATATGTTGGGGGATGCATATATTTGCTATTTAAAAAACAGAGAGGAAAGAGGGAGGTAAAACTGCTTATGAAAACCAAAACAAAACACTTCTTCTCCAGAGAGGGAACTCTAAAAGCAGCACACACAGTTTGAGCAGTAGTGATTAGATAGTACTTTCAAGTCTATTTGTTTTGAAAAATCTGTCCTTCCTACACAGTACCCTTCAGGATGCAATGTAAATTGAACTGCGGGGCACTCTATAGCAAATCTACAGTCATTATCTCTTAGTTGATTCTGTCTTGTGCCTCATAACTTTTCAGAGGTACATATGAAGCTCCTCTCATAAAAGCTATTACTTTGTCTCCATGATACCTGTTGATATAAGATGATGAAATAAAGATGATTACTCATCCCAGCAGGCACCTGCTTTGACCTTGTTGTGTGTAGTTTATCACAAACATTGCTGTGTGGTATTTCAAGTCGAAAATTAGGCAGATACAAGAACATAACATATGCCACTGGGCCATTTTATGTCTTCTGGCAATACGCATGAGAAGTTTATAATGCCACAAAAGCAACATTATACAGATGATACAGCAAATTTAAACTAAGCCCACTGCTAAAATTGGTCCACATGAAAATGGGACCTAACTACTGACTTTCTCACTTTGAGAGTAGAAATTTTGCAGAGACCAAAGTGAAAAGATCTGTCGAACAGAAAATAGAAAAAATGAAGTATATATTTTTACATGAATCCAAATGACCAAGATACATTTGTCAACATAAATGTACACGTATAGTTAATACTATTTTCTAAAGGTACATTTCTATAATTTGAGGGGAAATAAACAAATTTCAGTGAAAAATGTTAACACCCTCAAATATAGAATTTTTCCCTTTGCTTTTCTGAGCTAGGCACAAATAGAATAAAAATAGAATAAAAAATTATAAATACAGCTTTAAATATATATTTTTTTTAAAAAATAAAATATTATCTCCAGACTCCAAGAACATAGGTCATAAGGATTTCACTCATCCAATAAAATCAGAGAGATTACAAAACCTTCCTTTTTTGCTAGAGTTTTCTTATGACACTTTCCTAAAGCAACAATGGTTTCCTCCTCTGGTTTGTAACTTTCAACACTGCTCTTTAGAACAGCTAAACACATTCAACAGAGGAAACAAAGGCAATAGAACTGGAAAAATAGAAGACTCATAACTACTTATTTCACAAAACAGCTGTATTTCAGGTGACCACTCAACTCCTGAAATGTTATTGGTTAAACAACAGAGAAAACTGTACCAAAGTAAGATGTTTTAGCCTGACATTTTGGTGATTAATATTCAGAAGTGACAAAAAAAATACTATAATGAGCCTTTGAGATTCCCTTCACCAGCTGTATTTTCCAGCTAGACCAACATCTGAGTAAAGACCCTGAGATCAGCTCAGCCAATTAGAGCATGGTGCTAATAACATCAAAGGTGTGGGTTCAATCCATGCATACGCCATTAACTTAAGAGTTGGAACTGATTATCTTTCTGGGTCCCTTCCATCTCAGAATATGCTGTTATCTGGAAATAATAACAAACCATATTTTACATTCATTGTAAGGCATTCACACAAATCAAAGTGCCCAGAGAAGCATCCAAGTGTGTTTGCTAAAGTGTGACAAAAATGAAACTTAGGTTTGAATTAACTTAAAAATGCTAAAACCACTTTGCTTCCCTGATTAGCAGAATTGTAACTGTCCCCGCCACATGCTTGTCTATATTCCTAAATAGTACCTAGGGATCGCATGAATAGAAACTGGACTCTAACGCTACAATCTGGACTCTGGACTCTAACACTACAAGCAAGATTTACACATCCTATTGACTTTCAATGACGCACTTCTTAGATCAATGATGTACATGTAAAATCTCATCCCAAATCCTGAGACTGAGTTTTGAGCTGTACATGGAGATCTATAAATACCTTGCCTTCAAATTAATTTAAAATTTTTGTAGCGTACATTAAGATAGGGTAATTTTATCAAACCTAGTATCCTCTTGTCCAGGCTAAACTGTTAACCTTTTTTATTATTATTTTTCTACAGTCTTTCTGTAAAGAAGCTTGAGAGAGAGGTCACTTTCAAAGGACAATTCATTCTGTCCTAAAATATGTTTCTGGAAGAGTAAGATCAAATCCTATTCCCATTTACTTCTAATATACTCCACAAACAACATTGCAGGTTCCTGGCTTGATATTGGTGTAATTCAAGCCAGAGCACCAGCCCTCTGTGCAGCACAGCATTGCATCATATGTTAGATACCCTTAAACCTATTTCATTTTCTGTTTGGTTAAAGAGAGGGTTTCATAGATGCTTTAAAAATAAGCACTGCATGAATGCCTTTACCCCAATTCATGCTGTGGAAAATGTTACCTTTGTAACAATCAATATTATTAGCAAGGTACTTGTTTACAAAGAAGACTCTTTGTTAATCCAACCCTCATCATTTTAATTCAATCTAAGTATTGGTTTTGCTTGAAGAGTTTATATTCCTGACTTTCCACAGGTATATTATATTCCCAAACTTCTTCTTAACTGGTTCTTCACAGAAAAAATGTTATCAAAGAGAAGAAATATCTACACACCCTGGCCAGATTACTAGCAAAAGTCAAATTGAAGAATAAGAGTAGAATAGTTAAATGGGATGGGAGCTTATTTTGATGTCTTAGTAGATGCCATTACTTCACTGAGTTTATTCATTGGACAATATTAATGGAACAATGCATCCTACTTGTAGAAAAAGAAAAGAAGGAATATAGAGAGAATAAAGCTTAAATCTTCCATTAATATTTCAATCAGCTCCTGCCTTCTGTTTTCACACCTCATACTTCCTTATTCCACTAACAATCTTGTCAGAAATCAATGAAATTTAAAGGCAGCAGACCTAATCTTTAATGAAAATATATAACTATATAACTATTATGAAAGACAAAATTTGGTAACCATCACACACAACTGCAATAAAAATCTCCCATTCCAAGACAAGTGCATGCAGAAATAGTGATAATCTTATATAACTCCCTGTATAGAAAGGACAGATTTTATAGTTGCAATTGGAGAGTATATTGTGGAATGTTTTAAACAAAAGAACTAACTAGTAATAATTGTTCTGCGTATTCAGTAAGCAAGAACACTGTGTGAACATTTTATTAATGTTGCCAGAATAATTGTAAAGCACAGATGGCTTGTCCCCAAGACTATCACACAAGACAATAATGTAGGGTAGTTAATATCTGAAAGATTGTTCATCATGTCATATTCTTTTCTTGAGGAAATATTTTAGGTCCTGTGTAGGGGTAATGGCACTTAAAAATAATGAGAAAAGAAATTTAAAAATTAATATAACTGGGGAAAAATATGGAAGTCAAGAAAGGTATGCCCATTTACATCAGTCTGTAATCCACCACAAGAAGTTTTTACCAAAAACACAAAGAGGCTTTAGGGAGCAGGATAACTGAAACAAGTTTTTATCATTTTAAGGAGCTGATATACAACCTATTTAACTCATCCTCCCTTTCACTTTCCACCTAAATTCTAAGTACCCTTTACCTGGAAACACCATGTTACATTTGACAAAAAAATAGAAAATATTTGGAAAAGCAGTAACCTTTATTTAGAGACTGTTTTTATGTGCATTCACGCATGCTCCATATTCCCAGATGGTTCAATCCAAATACCTGAAACATTAGCGTTACCATGAGGAAAATAGAGCCACAATGGATACTGAGAAAAGTGAGGTGGTTTTAATTCAGAGATGTGTCCCAACATTTAAGTGCTGTTCTTTGACCCTCACATAAAGACTCTGCTTTCACAATGTGCACAAGCATATAATTAAATCTGGCTTTTTTCAAAAGGCAATTCCCAGCCCCTGTACTTTTGTAATAGCTTGTTCTTGTGTCACATTTAAGCCCTGATTTCTGACTGTCTGAAAAAGTATTATGTTTGCATGTACCTTGGCATGCATGAAGTCCTCTCTGAGAAAATCTGAATTTTGAGTAAGGGAAAAAAAATAAAAACTAACTTTTTATTTCCATCCTTTTAGGACATGTAGAACTTAAATGATTAGGTCAGGGTAGATAAAATTGGCCCAGTCCTAGTTTCTTGCAACAGTACTTTAACAGATGGAACCCCTCCATATCTCCATACTACATGCTTATTTGCCTTCAAAGTCATATCACAAAACAAAGTCCTCTGTTTAATACCCTCTAATTTTTTAGAAATGTTTATTCCACCATGTCCTCATCTTATGAGGGACTCTGAATTATGTGGCTTTTTGTTTTGCTGGTATGTAAAATGAGTCTGTGGGCTCATTTTTCTTAAATTATTCTGTTCTCACTTTTAGCCTAAGAGTACTTTATTTTGGAGTCCTCTGGAGGAGCATTATCCAGTTGAACTTGTGTGCTTTTTTACATCTAGAAGCTTTTTGGAAAACCTTGATGTTATGGTTGTCCCTAGACAACTATGCTCCCAAGGAAAAGGGTTCAGTCCCAGCTGAGCATTCCAAGTAGTCAAAGTACACATGGAATATAAAAGGCATTTCATCAAAGTGGCAGTAGAGCTGCTCTGTGAAATTATATATATTTTTTTACAGTCGTATCACAGGAGTTGTAGGTAAATCTAAAATCCATATTCTTTATGGTCCTGCACACTGGCATATTGATGGCTCATGGGGAAGAGGACATTGACGTTCCTTTGTGAGGGGAAGAGGAGAGGCAGTGCAAGTGTTTTGTTTGAGAGGGTCCTCCTGTATTGTAGGTAGGACTCTAGGAATGTTTTCCGTCATGTGTTTAACCTTTCCACGATAACGAATCTGATATTGGACTTCAGACATTAGATGGTTAAAGAGATAAACTCTTATTAGATCATAAAATCATGCAATCATTTAGGTTGGGAAAGGTCTCTAAATTATTGAGTCGATCTGTTAACTCAGCATTGCCATATTCACTACTAAACCCTGCTCCTAAGCACCACATCCATACATCTTTTAATTACCTCCAGGGATGGTAACTCAGCCACTTCTCTGGGCAATTGATCCAATGCTTGACTATAGTTCCTAATGAAGTTTTCTTTATATCCAATCTGAATCTCATTTGGTGTAACTTGAGGCCATTTCCCATTGTCCTGTTACTTGTTACTGGGGAGAAGAGATGGACTTCCACCTCACTACAGCCTGCTTTCAGGTAGCCACAAATAGCAATAAAATCCTGATTATTGCCCATTATCAGCACTCTGCAAAACAATACTGAAGAACCTAATGTTCTTTTATGGATTCCAAAGCATAGAAGAGAAAACTGGAAAAAATCCTGTCTAAAATAAATTAAAACCACAAAGTTTAGCATACTTTCCTTTTTTTTTTTTTTTTNNNCCAAAAAATTTAGAATACTTTTCTTTTTTTTTTTTTTGCATCCTAGTAAGCTGTAGATCTACACAGTACTTCTGTGCAAGCCATAACTATTGTTTCATATGATTCCTACCAACTTTCCCCCTCAAAGAACTTTGATTGTACTGGTTGAAGGAGCTTATCTGTAATTTTCTATCACTTTTCCAAATACTTTGGAATTAAAGCTCAAAATCCTTGGAGCATTGTTAATTTCAGTGTCCTTCTCAAAGTACTCCTCCAAGTCTTGATAATGCCTTGCAGGTGTGAGAGACATGACAACTTGGGTTCATATCAATTATTTCACACCTCTCTGTTTTGTTCTAAAGTTTTTGCATTACCATGTGCTGCATATTGACCGTCATGTCACTTTTCAGAACCTGTACCCACTTCTCACAAGCCGTAAATCCTTGGGATAGCTTTCAGTGTGAGTTATCAGTGTAAGAAGAGATCCAGCAAAGAAGACTAAAACTCAAAATTATAAAATAAAACACCTTTACCAGTATAAAAATACTTGTCAGAAATAGCTAATGCTACACTGTGATGCTTCAGATATAAGATTCAAAGATATATAAAATAAAACAACACACTGTATTTTCTCATATTAAAAGCATCTGATTTTCAAGAAAAAAACAAACAAACCCCCAAGCTATTAACTTATTCTGTAGAGCTGAGAAAAAACACTCACAAAACCCTAAGTAGAAAATTAACTAAAGAGCTAATCATAGGCTATTACAAAACTAATTAAGAAGGTTATCTATACAACTACATGGTCTTGAAAACCCCATGCTGGGAAGTAGGCACAAAGGACTATTTTGGAAAATCAGAATTTGTGACAATATCCAAGCAAAACTCAATACTGGTAAATCTAGGACATGTAGATGAAGATAAGATCACACTGTGCTCTGAGATTACCTCCTGATCCAACAGGAAAAGCACAAACGTGCAATAGTGAATTGATCCCTCCTTTGACTAGACTTGATTAGATTTCAGGAAATATCAATACATTTTCACTGTTCTTTCCACAAATGACTTTTCTGGAATGGTTTTCTAAAAAATGAAGCAGTGGATTTAATTTTCAGAGGACAAATCTACAACAGTGCAGTGGACAAAACATTTTTGCTTAGATGGAGAAAAGTTGCTATGACCTAGTGAAAGTATTTACTACCCAGAAAGAACAACAAACAGAAAATGGAAGAAAATTAAAAGCACCAAAATTGTATGAACTTCTGTAGAATACTATGCAACAATTTGAAATTCCAGTGTAAGAGATGAGTGAGTACAAACCTGATTACTTCCATAGGACTAAGACTTCGTTTGGAAAATTGATCTTTGCAAAATTTTCAATGCGTATTTCTGTTCTGAAGGCTGAGAAATAAACAGTATAATGTGACTTACCCTGCCTTTGAGTAAAATAATTCTTCTCTTATGTACCAACCAAGCAACAAAGCAAAATTTAAATGCAATGAAAGTATAACCAGTGAATCAATTAAATAAATGTAATTGTATTGTACAAGACTACATGAAAAGATATTTTGATATGTCATTATAACCACCTACTAAAGAATATTTCAAGATTCTGGGGGAAAAACCAAAGCTAAACAAAAACAAATTAAAACCCACAACCAATCAATCAACCAACCAAAAAAACACACCTCCCCCAAAAAGTCAACCCCAAAACCAAAACCACAAAAAAAAAACAACCCCAAACCCAAACCATCATCGTCAGTAAATTAATAGAAGGCTTCTATTAAAAAAAAAAAAAAA
>VXBB01005490.1:245957-308723 GCA_013399915.1 Illadopsis cleaveri | reverse complement strand
AAAAAAAAAAAAAACAACCCAAACAAACAAAAAAAAAACTTAGAAAAACAACCTGCTGTAAAGTGTTCAGCCGTGAGAAAGTTTTTTCACTAAAGACAAGCTAAAGTCCACGCAGAACTGAATCCATGTTTCCAAAAGTTTGAGAAGCGCTGTGTCCTATGACTGAAGGAGAAACACAGAGGGATGAGTCAAAAAAGGGAAGTAGATAAAGAATCAACAAATCCCATTATTTAAGTCTCTGAGATAGGATATTCTCTTGTATTATGTGGTAATCAGCTTATTATCATTGTTTTTCAGCATGGAGATTATTTAAGGTCAGGGAAATAAAGGAAGAAAAATAAGCAAAGGGATGCCCATACTCCAATTCACTTAAAATATGCCCTATAACAATGATAGCACATAATATATATCCTGTTAATAAATATCCTTTTAGTAGAGAAAACTCTGTGTATATAATTTATCTACTGTTGAATAAGATGGAGAAAGCAATATAAGTATGTAAAAATAAGAATTTTGAGTGCTGAAAAAAAATATAAAAAGTAAAAATAAATACAAATTCATTTGGTCTCCAAACACTCAGCTTGGAAAGAAAGCCTTAAGCCTATTTTTTAAAATCAAGCCATAGATTTTGTATTCAATAATACTGATTTATGTGTCCTATTTGATGACTAGCAAAAACCCGTTCCCACAACTTGTTACACTGTAAGAGGGGCACTCTGTTCTCTCTCTATTAAGCAAGAAAATATTTACAAAACAATAATCAAATCAATATATATCACAGCCTCAAGATCGCCTCCACTTCAGACATGTTTGAAAAACTGGCGCTCTAGACATCAAAGCACTCATCTAATAAATCACATACAGGCTGCCAAGTAACCACCAAACCATCCATATAACAACGATGAATAATGACCTGTTCAGTTTATAAAAATGTTCTTAGGAATATCCTTAAATAAAAATTCTGGTAAACATAAATGAAGTGCACATAAAACAACTCTGAGACCACACTGCTGAAGGTGGCCATAAGTGATATAATGATGGTAGTGAAAACCAACATGACATATTAGAGAAAAAACCTGGTGAGAGAACATATTTTCTATACTCCTTGATATTCTGGGAAAACATGTACCTGCTGTTGCTTCTTAAATTGACTTCAGCTCAATATATACCTGTTACAAAATGCTATGTCTTGACTTTATTTACATATACGATGACCAGAATAGTAAGTGCCTTTGATAGGAATATCTAGCCCTCTTAACAGGAGAGGGAAATACAAGTAGAATGTGTGTTTTCTGTTAATCTAAAGGTTAATTTCTGCTTTCTCTTATGTCAGCATTAGTCTTGTCATTTCCGCTGCCTTTAGAAGAGTTGAGTGGTGTGTTGCAACTGGAATAAAGAACAAAAAATTAATTCTATTACAGAGGAAAGCACTGTAAAGAAGGTAATGAAAGGAAGAATTCAAAGAGTTAATAGACAGATACCCTAGGCCGCAAAGAGAGGTGGAAATTTAAAACAAGCATACCTGTAGCATCTTCATATTTGTATTGGTTTCCCATTTTTCTCCTTTTATAATTTATAATCCTGTGAATTCCTTATGCATTCCTACCTGAATCACAAAGAGGTATTGTATGAATCTGTCAGCTGTTATTAATTATATTGAAAGGGTATTGAGTTTCCCACTGGACACATTAAAGGCATGCTTTTAAAATGTCAGTTGAAAATTATTTTAGAACAACATATTTTCAGAATAACTTCCATTATAAGCAATGAAATGGGAGGTGATCAGAATAAGAGTGATCTAGAGAAGCATTTAATAGAAAAACATTAAAACAAAGGCTAATGAATCAATCTGACACTCAAAAGCCTTTGCAAGACTGAAATAATGAGTAGAAATAATGGACATGCTTCTTAAGTGAAGGGGTGGGAAAATGATGACATACATGCTGAAGATAAGCTCTGTATGTCATTATATTTATTTTCCCGATGTTCAGTTCTATGTTAGGCCCTAAAATAGTCCACTATTTGAAACCATAGAAAATGTAGGCCCAAATGTCAGAACAAAAATAAAAATTGATGTATGTTGCATATGTAGCTGATAATCAAGTGTCAACAGCCAACTATGTTGCTCCTGATTAGGAGAATATAAATCACTATTTTTCTTCCTTTGATTCACAAAAATTTCCCTCTTAAATATCAAAAAGTTGTTTTCATTGGGAAAGGCAGTATTAATGTTCTTATTCCTCTGAGTAGGCTCATTTATATAACTTTTACTTTCTCAGTGAACTTTTACTTTCTTACTGAATTTCTGCAATCCTGTTTTCTGTTACACTGTTAAGATTTCTTGGAATTCTGTATGTTAGTCAGGTTTTGTGTTATAGAAGATGAAGGAAAGAAACACATGGATTCTGGTATCATCATATCTTACGTCTCACATACAGATTAAATTTTTCTTTGGTTTTATGTCTAGCCCTTTTTCCTTTATTTCTCTTTTGTGATGCATGATAATACTTTCCAAGCAAACAAATTATGCCACCCATCTAAGAAAGATATATTAGATCCAGATTTTATTTTCCAACAGTGGCACTAAGGTATACCTGGATAGTTTTTGTGTATCAGAAAAGATAGTCTGTTTTTGTTCCAGTAATCACATTGATTCTATTCTGGTTCCAGGCACTTATATCATAACAGTATAAAATGGAAAAAACCCAATATTTCCTACTGTTTGAATATAGCTGAAGCTATGCACTCTTTTTTACTCAGCTAGGAGTCACATATACTAGTAGGACTTATACTACAACAGGCACAGTATAGATGATTTCAGCATCAGTGGCGACAAAACCAAGCCATAGCTGAAAGCTGGGTTCAGCAGTGCTTGTTGATACCACACATTTCAATACCACTTTCAAGCAACCCAGAAAATACCAGTAAAAGCAGCTTTTAAAAAAATTGCAGTATTGCCATATCATAGATGGAATTTCATTTCATATTATTCCTGTAGAGAGAAACACAGAAGTTGGAAGACCACCAGTATAGGGAATGCCATATTAAATTCTCTGTCTAGAAACAGGAGTTGTAAATTTCATCCTCTACTGATATATCACTCATATTTGCTGTTTGTCATATCATGTTTGTCATACCTTCCATTTAAAATTCTAATTGCTGTAGTAGAGATGCAAAATGTATTTTTTAAGAAAAACTCTTAAATATTTCTGTCTTGTATGCTGGCATTTATGGCTTTCTTGCCCATTAACAATTATGGAAAAAAGATTTCCTAGAGTGGAAAAATTAAGAGCTTCTTAATACTTTTAATAATGTCTCTTCTTCACAAGGACAAGCAACTAGAGGTAACCGAAGATTTTTCAAAATGCGTGAATGTATGTATACATGATTCACAATCAAATACTGTAATTTCTTTCCCTTCTCAGGCGTGAAGGAAGATAATGCCTGTCTTGGTTTAGGAAGACAGGTATCTGCCAGGGAAAGCCGGAGCCTTTCTTGGAATGGAGAATGTAAACCACGCCCCTCTCCCCTTTCCAATTATAAATTTGNTTTGGCCACCTCTTTGTTTCAGTTAAGTACTGTTAAGCACCCAACATTTGGTCTCCTTGGTAACTTATGGGAAAAAAAATTCTTTAGAGAGAAAATAAAAAACAAACCTAACCCCCAACAATGCCCATTACTTTTTTTAATTAGCAGTTTTTTGTTGTATTCTGTCATTTAAAATTGAAATGATATAGTGTAATAAAGCATTCTTACATTTGTAGACCTAAAGAGTTGACAAAGATATGTGTCTTCTTTCAAGAAGGATTGTTGCTATTAGGAGAAATCAGTACTTTATGTCAAGTTTACTACTGGCTCTATTTATGATAAAAATATTCAGGGGGGTCTTCTGTTTAGTAGAAGCAAAAAGATCACAAATTTACTTAATCTCATTTCAGTTGTGTTTCCTAAAAGTCCCATTTCAGTGCCTTTTCTCAGGACGTAATCATGACTCCTTCCCTAGACTTGTTTTTCTCTCCTACTGCAGGTCCTTTTTAATACGCATATCCTCCTATTTACACCTGATCTACCATATGCCCAAAATCCTAGCTGGTTCCTTCTCTGTTTTAACACCGTGCCTGAAACACAGTGTCTAGAATTCCTGATGGCATTAATGAAGACTGGAATGGATTTTGGATCAAAGATTTCTTGGTAGCAGCCATCATCAGTTCTCACTATTTTTCTACAATAAGCTGCCTTTTTATAGCAAAGATTTCCAAAGAAGCCTTCTAATCTGTGTGTAAGGTTTACAAAGCTGCTGCCTTTTGATGTTTCAAAAACATTTGCATGATGGACATATCTTGTTATCCATACAGCTTTAATTTCTGACATATTTTTTTCCCTTCAAATGTCCATTTCATCACATCTCATGAGGTAGTAAGATATTATTATTCTTATTGAGGAGATGGGGAAAAGAAAAAAGGAAATTATAAGTCTAGAAGACATCCTGTAATTCAGTCATATAAAATTGTTTTAGGAGGCTAAATGTCTATCAAAGAGTTTCCTCAACAATTTCACATACCTTCTGATATCTACCCTTAGCAGGTACCTTAAAGATCTAGGATGCTTGGCTCTTATTTAGGATAACTTGAAATTATAGATGTTTGTCCCACTATCCATCCAATTGTCAGTCTCAATGCACTTCTCACTGTCTCCCTGCTCCCCTCCCCCTCCCCACATTTTCTCACTCACACGAACATACACACAGAGGATTATTTCTCTCATCCACAAATGCCTGCTCTCCTTTTATTCGGTTTACCAGCCTGTAGGTTTTCCAGCAAAAAAATCCCAAACTTATTTGTAATCTTTCTTTTGTTGTTGACTTGTAAATTCTCAACAAAGTGCTTTTAGGAGTATCATTTCTCATAACCAAGGACGCTAGATGTTCATTATCTTATGACTTCCTTTCAAGTTTCTCGATGTGTCTAAGAAGTAGATTTCACCCCTTCCCCTGTATCAGTTTCATTCTGCCCATAACTAAGCACTATAATTCTTCTACAAATCCTATTCTATTGCATATGTAACATTACATGACATTAGTTTTGTAGCAAAAGTTTCTGTCATTATTCAGAATGCGGAAGAAACTTAAAGTCTCTTTGATGCATTACAGCTCACATCACATCATATCACTTTGAGCCACACAAAGCCGTACGCTGACAGAATCAGACATAACAAGACACAATGCATCAAATCTCTTTAGTTTTATATTCAAAGTGCAAAGAAAAATGCTATCACAGAGGCTTGTAAGGCTGCTTAATAAAACTCATCACCAGAAAGCTGTGCATCTTGTGGTAGTGCTACACTTTAAGTGCTTCAGTAGAGCACTAATATGATATTTGATAGCATAACAGCAGTAAAAAACTTACTGACGTGGTGAAATGAAGCGTTGCTAAACATAAAAAGGCAACCCACTAAATAAATCTAGTGGCACAAGTTTTCTGTAAAGAGCAGTATCAGTGAGATACAGTATTTTCCTCACCCCTTACCCTCCTACTGATTTTTCTGTTTACATCCCTGTTAACTGGCATCCCATTTAGAGTACATGTTATTTTCACAGCACTCCTTAAGCTAGGCACATCCAAGAACGACCATCTGTTCACATTTTAAAACTGTAAAAGGGTGTGATTCTTGCCTGCCCAAAGTTTCAGACTCCTTCTTAAGGATCTTTCAGTCCTGAAATCTGTTCCTACCATTATCTACTAGGAAAACATTACGGCACTTTATCCGGATCAGTTTGCCCCACTGGAGCACTTTCAAGTTTTTGAAACATAAAAGACAATATTTAATAGGTGGCTATTTTGATGGGGTACAATAGTCAGCTACTGTGCTTGATCTTCAACAGTACAATTAAAGAACAGGTTTTTTCTATGATTCTTTCAGGATGGTTTGCAATCTGCCAGCTTGTTGGTAATAATATTCAGAGTAACAATGATACAATTATAGTAAAATCTGTGAAAATATTACCATATTTAGCAAAACTACTGTGAAATGGCACATTTAAGTGCTGAGCATGAAGTATGTATTTTCTCTAGAACATGGCATGTAAGTTGCACGGTCTTAAAACATCATTCAAAATGTTTATGTACAAAAGTTTCTTCATAAGACTGGGAATTTTACAGCAGTTGATCAGTTCATTTGACCAAAGAAAGGAAGCAGCAAAACTGAATTATGAATAGGAGGGCTTCTCTCTTAAAAAAAAAATAGAGAATCAAATGAGAGTACTTGAGAGCAGTTAAGAAAGATATCATCATGATGACATATACTTGAAATTAGGAAGTAGCTTTCTAGTTTTGAGTTGTCATTACTTCGTTTACCTGTATTGACTTACCCGGTGATATAAAACAGAAAAAAAAAAATTATCCATTTTTAATTAACAATCAAGTGGTTAGAAAACTGCATTAAAATATAACTATCTCAGTTTTGAGAGCTTCCAGAAATAGAATATTAGTTAAATTTCAACCTTTTTTGGCATGATACAAAAAAAAAATAAAGAACTAGTTGGAAAAAAAAGGTGCCTAGATTCTCCAAGAAGGAAAAAAATTGAGCTTGGCTAGTATCCAACTGATGTACTGAGAACCCTACAGAATGTCTTTGTCTGTGTGTCTCAGCACAGCTATGTCATGTTTTAACATTAAAAAGTCAATCATCTGACTTAGTGTAAGCACCTATTGTGCCAGTGCCAAAAGACAAGGTTTGTCTTTCACTCAGCTTTTAGAATTGGACTTCTCTTCTTAAAACATAGCAGTGAAAGTAAACACTTCTACCTTTGTAGGGTGCTGATTGAAAAAAGGACTCTTTAAATAGCTTTCAGCTAAAAGCAAGTTCAAAAATTGTGTATTGATTCAAAAGCCCACAACAGCAGTTGAAAACAAGAGTCTTAGAGAGATGTGGCACTTTTTAAGAACTAAGATTTATTCTTTGTCATCTTCTGCAACTGTACTTTTTCCAGGGCCCTTTCTGCATGAATAAAAAATCTCTCTTCAAAGCTTTAATTCCTTATATATTTCCAGTGCCTTGTCATAAATAAAAACTAAGGGGGGAAAAAAAAGGAAAGAAAATTCTTAGATGATTCACAGTAGTCTGTTACTTCCTTGCACTTCAGCAAATAGAGACTGTGGAAGAGCAGAGGCAGTAGCTGGACACGAGTACCTCTTGACAGCCAAGTAAAAAGAATCTTGGTTATGCGGCAATGTGTCCACTGAGAACAGGGATTAGTGAAAAAAAATGACATGTCTGATAATGACATCTTCACTCAAAAAGGAGGGATTATGGAAGTATTTATACTCCAGAATGGGATTAAGGAGGCTCAAGAGAGGAAAAACAAACCTTTGCAGTAGCCTTGCAGTGCTGTAAAGACCTTATGGTTTAAATACTCAGCATGAAGCCATCCGTCTGTAAACAAAAATGACACCTGAACTGCAAAATTTAGATGCATATCCCAGCATCGCCTCAGAAGGACGCAACAAAAGACAAGGACCTGCATTTTTATGGCTATATGCTTTTGTCTGCCTGCATGAATTAATTTTGATGTCCTTTATGATATTAAATGAAGTAAATTGCTGTGTGATATCAAAAGTAGAATATCCTACATCGTAGTAGTTAAATGAAAGCATTTAATAAAAATAGCTGGAAACAATAAAGACATTAAGAACTTGAGTTCTCATTGAAAAATTAATGGAAGAAATGCCTCTGGACTGTCCATGGTTTTAGAAGCAAAACTTCAACACTTTGAAATATACCTGAAAGCCACTGGACCAGTCTATGAGCTCCTGGTCCAGTGATCTACCTCCATGCATGCTTACAATTAGCAAGCCACACAATTCTTCTGGAGATGTGGAGCTTCTGAAAACTTAAAATGTCACTTCTGAATAAATATGTCCTTTCTGAAACAATACATGCAAGGATTGGATAAGGACTGCTCAGTAAAGAAAGGAATTTGGAGGAAAGAAGCAGCTTTTCAGTTTTGAATTAATTAAGAAAAAGCATTTTGCTTGTTTCTTCTAAGACAAACAACAACAACAAAGAACTATAATCCCCTCAGGAGTTTTAAAGTTATAAAAGCCTTAAACAACAGATATTCTAAATGACCAATAAAAATCTTAAAGTCTTTCAAAGGTTCGTGGTTTTTTTCACTGATTAGAGAGTTATTCAATAGCTGAAACACTCTATTTTAAGATTGAAGAGATTAAGACCAACCAAATTGCCTTTTAGTGATATATTTCTTAAACATTGAATTATGCTCTGCTTTTCAGAAATCTCAAGATTCCAACTTTAAAAGTGAGACATTCATTCGTAACTTAATTATTTGATAAGATTAGAAATAAATTATTAATCCAAATCTCAAAGAAATCTGTATTTCTTTCCATATTAAAAAGAATCTTTTTACCGTGCCTGTGGAAGAAAGACATGGCAGGCAAACAGTCTATAACACATCTTCAATGGCAAGGAAAATCCATTTCCCATATCCTTCATGATTGAAGCATTTCTCCATAAATTCTGTTGGATGTCTTTTCCATTTGTTCTTGCTCCCACATGAAATGAGCTTTGTCTGACCAAGAAAGGCCAGGGATGAGAGAAGGGCTCATCATCATAGTTCTGGAAGTTAGAACATTAATAAGTTGCAATATCCATCTGGGAGTAGTACCACACAATCATTTCTGCTCTTACCACCCCAGTCCCAGTGCTGGCTTAATCCTTGCTACACGGGGGACATTAACAAAAGCTCTGAACACTCTACTGAGCTGTCATGTTTTCTGCCTGTACAGAAAAGCTGAACGGAATATGTAGGAAGAGATGCACACCTGAGCCCATGAAAAATCAAACCAAAGTGAATAAACTTGAGCACACAGCAGAGAGATAAACCTCCAAAAAGTTTCACGCATTCATCATCTTCTGTTAGGAGCACAGAGCTAGGTGAGTGTGTTTGAGAACCAGAGGAAACTGATGGTCAAGAGCAGGTGACTTGCTTGGGTTGCTTAAGAAAACAGTGAGAAAATCTTCTGCATAAAACTCAACAGCATTGACCTGGTGAGATGGTGTTCATTCAGCTCTGCACTGTTCTTTTCAGACTTAGTAAAGTGCCATGTTTAGTTACGCTGTTTGAGACTCAATGTTGCAGTTCTCAAGAAGAATGAGAGTTTCTGAGGAATGAGATGTTCAGAAAGACTTCTAATAATGCATTTAAGTTGTACTTAGATATACCTCTGATAGGAAAAAAATGAAGGAAGAGGTAGAAATAAGATTAAAAAATGGCTGGAGAACATGAAATAAGCTTCAGATCTCGTATAATCTGTATGAAAAAATGGAAAAACGCTTTTCCTTATGAATAGCACAGATCAATTGTGTTGCTGCAATACATTTGTTTCTGTTGCTGGCAATGACTTTAAGAGATAGGCTGGACTTTGTATTTCTAGTTTAATGAACATCTCAGAACAGCCAGATGCTCAATAAAGATTGTAAAGTAAGTAACAAAGATGGAAAGTTCTCTCTGCATTAATTTGAATTTTTGTTTTCATTTTTATTTGTCAACTCATAACTGAAAAAATTCCAAACTAGCAGAACTTGTTTGTCTAAATAACAAAAAGGAGGGATTATGGAAGTATTTATACTCCAGAATGGGATTAAGGAGGCTCAAGAGAGGAAAAACAAACCTTTGCAGTAGCCTTGCAGTGCTGTAAAGACCTTATGGTCTAAGTTGTTTAGATACAAGTCTATCAGTTCCTGGAATACAAAGCAATGTGTTAGGATTCCTATTGGTGAACACTAGTGTAAGATTATTGATACAGAATTTCAGAGGTAAGAAACATATTGTCACCAATGGCTTAATTCACAAGTGACCATTAAATGGTAATGCTTTGTTTATTGTTAACTTGAGAGAAATTTCAAGCAAGTTGAAAGTTAAAAGGTCTACTTTATCTTTGGAAACTCTTAGTAAGTTCAGTTTCCAGTTCCTTAGATGTTGATAGGTCTTAGAAAAAGATTTTCCGTTATAAATACAAGGTTTTGTATGCTGTTTACAGCCAGAATGTGTCCTAAGATCACACAGAAGGGTACATTACCTCTACAGAAACATGGGAATTTTGCACAAACAGAGTTTAAGCACTAGTGGGCAGATTTGTATAACTATCATCCCTGTTTTTTAATAAAGTTTCTGTTGTGGAAACACATTAATTCCAAAACTGCACTGCAGCAAGAGAGAGACATGCTAAAATGGGCCCTACTATTGGTTCTCTCAGAACTTACAGTATAAGTATTTATACTCCAGAATGGAATTAAGGAGACTCAAGAGAGGAAAAACTTGAGTTTTCCTCTTGGACATTTCTCTAGTTTTTTCAAGGCTTGTCTTGTTTTTCTGCCTGGAAATTACTTAGTTGCTTTGTCTATTCACTTAGGAATTTTTACCTCTTTCAGGCTGGATGACATTGGACAAGTGAAGATATCTGGAAATTCTGGACAAACAGCTGAGAAACAACATTTCAAATCTGCAGTATGGATGCAGTTAAATTTACTATGCACCTGGCACAAAAGCAATCCAGTCATATCTTTTAAGCATGATATATTCTGGATGAGTTATATTCTGGGCATCTGCAGTTCTGTGGCAGATAAGAAACAAGGAGGAAAATCAGGAAAGCTGTGACTTCTACCTCACACAGGCTTGCTAACCTTTCTGTTCATACCTGTTGTTAATCTCACACATGATTTTGCTGACTTTACGGTGATGAGTAACTTTCAGTGTTTGTGGGATGATTTGCTAATTTCCCAGTTAGCTCACTGCATTCACGTATGCTCTCTCTCTGACTAATTCCATCCATCTCATAAATAACTGACATAATCCACTGATTCCTCTTGTATTGACCCAAACTTTTAATTTTGCTATAAATAGATAGATTAATTTCTTTTTGGCATTCAGTCTTTCATTACTCTGAAGTTTTCTAGTGGCTTTAATTCAGTTTTCTCATGTGCCTGGGAAATTCTAAGCCAGAGAGCAATTGTCTTCTGTTAGGCTTCATTTTCAGGCTCATCCAGCCCTGTGCTGACATGTATTTGAATGAAAGAAATCACTAAGAGGCATGCAGATGAACATTTGATCTTACTGTTCTCTTCTGTACCTTATAGGATAATCAAACATGCATTTTATCTTCCAGATGAATGAGGACTGTCTGACATTCCCATTTTTATTGTATTTATTCATGTATTAGTTTTTTGGGATTTTTTTTAGCTTATAGAAAATGGGTGGTGTAAGTCCCACCCTGTAGACTGGATTCAAAGACTTAAAAAAAATGAGAAGGGGAATATACCAAGAAAGACATATAATCTGGAACATGGGAATATGGGAAAATGGTGAGAAATGAGGGGAAAATGAAGAAATATACATCTTTGTGAAATCACAAATCAGGAAGAAACCTAACAAATTTCCTTTAACATCATGCATGAAGCCAAGTACCTCCATAACCCAAAGGAACTAGTAGGAGAAAAGACAGTAAGTTTCAAATAATAGAAATTATGAGATGCAAAGATTTCAAATTATTCAGGTCTTGAATATCTCACGTGCATTACAGTTGGGCCCACAGCTATAAAGGTGAATGTATAAGCAGAGTAACTTTAGGGATAATGGCATATCCTTAAAGATAAGAAGTCAATCTACTCATTAACAAATGCTTGCTTACTTCAGTGGGAATATCAGCACTCTGACTTCAAAGGGTACTGAATTAGCCCGTGGTATTTAGCTGTTACCACAAGAGCTGAACCATCCATAGCAAAGCTCTTGAGAATGAAAGCAAATGTCTGTGAAAACTCCACAGGATGCTCTTCTAGTCTTCTGAAAAAAACCCTGAAAATCTTTTTTTTTTCTTTTAAGATTTAATGAATAAATACTTGTGATTACAGTGACAGGAATTTCACAGTAAACATTACATAGATCTGCAGTCAGTTTGAAATTCAGTTTTGCTCCAGTAGTGTCAAGATATTCTGAGGTAGAGAAGATGGGATGTCTAGGAACTCCTCAGTAGCTCCTGTGTTACTGTAATTTAGCTATTAAAATAATTTTCCTCAGTCATGTGTAATATGCTAATGTGACAACATCACAATATAGTGTGTTCATGGTGATAGAGATTGGTAATTTTTTTATGGACACTGATGCAACTTTGATTTTTCTGCCATAGGCCGTGCAGCAGTGATAGTGATACTTACAAAGAAACTGACTCTTTCTAGCTTAATTAGTATATATTTTTCCCAATATTTATTCCTAATAGGAGCAAGTGTATTGTTACAGAGTATCTGACTGACTACATCTTGAAGAATTTTATTTAATCATTTCAAAATCTCTGAAGACCTACCGTGTAGCAACTATTTTTGGACTTAGTTATTTTTGGCAGTAGTCTCAAAGATACTTTCCTCAATGCCTGAGAATAGAAGGAAGAAGAGTCCCAAATGTTATGCAATTTATCCATCTTCTGAACTACAAACCTATGTGGTAGAAATATCAGAAAAGAAATTATTTTCTCTCTTTTGTTTCTGGAATCCCTACCTATATTTATAAGACCTAGTTTCAGTGATTTCACTGAAGTAATATTGAGAATAGATATCACAGTATGACTCTGGGAATGTAAAATCATCACATACCTGTGAGGAAATTAATACGTCTTCAAGCAATTCAGTAGTGATTATCCAAAGCAACAAAAAAGCCTATACATGAATATAGAAATGACGTGGTCTGGTTTTTAATGGCAATAACTTAACTCAATGGAAAAACAATTTGAATGTCCGAAGCCAGAGCTACCAAATAATAATTTTGGAGTGAGTTCCAGGGTGTTTCTTCCTACTTTCCTCTTAGCTACACTCTGGTAACTGTTTTCTTTGGCATCCTATGGGGCTCTTTTTCTACTGAATATGAGTTTGAATGAAGTCTCTTCACAGTGTCAGACTTCTTAATTCTTCTTAGGGCACTGAAATGTGAATATATTACACTTGAGTAACTCATAAAACTGAACAAATACTACCATGTAAAAATAATTTTGTAAGTGAGTTTAAATATTAATGCTCTGTATGCCTCATTAAAATTCTTAGAATTAAATAAAAGTGAGTGATATTTCCCTAACATTGTTTGCAGAAGACAGCTTTAAATCTAACAATTTTTTTTTATGCAACAGGAAAACAAAACATGCTTGATCCAACAAGAAAAAAAAATGCTACACAGAAGGTCAAATAGAACTATAGAATAATTAAAGTTGGAAAAGATTTCTATGACCATCAAGTCCCATCATTAACCTACAATCTGGAATTCGTTATGGTCTGAATATATTTTGGAAGGCTGCTATGACATAAGCCCCATGGCCAGACACTCCAGGAGGAAAATAAGTCTTTTGACTCTCATTTTAAAAACAGAAATTAGCATCCACATAAAATTTAATTTTCATAAATCAGTTATTTCTGCACATTTCTTCTATTGGCACCTGGCATGTCAGTGCCATTGTATCTGAAATGTAACTTTGGAATATAGTAGCCACTTGAATAAAGAGTTTATCAGGGAAACAGTTTATTTCTCAACAGTGAGAGCTTTAATTTACCTTTAATTCTCTTGTCTATTCAACTCTATGAATAGACACCTCTATTCACCACTATTCACCTCTGTTCACCACCATCAGAGAAACAGACTTGAGGACAGTGAAGTTGAATTGTGTCCACGGAACTCTTACATTCTCAGAAGCTCAGTAAAGCTGAAACCTGTACCTCATTCAAGTGATCAGTGTAGTGAGAGAGCCTATGAAAAGGAGCCATACATAAAGGCAGCAGCTTAGCAAATTTGCACCTTGAAATTGACAGACATAAACATATTCCCTGCAGTTCCTTGCATGCAGACTCTGATTTAGATGGAAAAACAGTAGAACATAAGGGAGAGGGGTAATTACATTGATAGGTTTTATGCACATGTAAAAATGTTTAGAGTGTGTGATTAAAGAGCAATCATGATAAATGCAAAGATTGGTGGAAGAACACTACCAATATCACCATTGAAAACTTACTGGACTGACTATCCTAAAGCTCAGCAAAGAAGGAAATTTGGTCATTGTTCCTGATGGGAAACTCACCAAGAGTTACAGAATCACTGAATGGGTGAGGTCATAACGGACCACACTGGGATTACCTGATCCAACCTCCCTGCTCAGTCAGTCATCCTAGAGCACATGGTGCAGGCTTGCATTCAGACAATTCTTTAATATGTGCATTGAGAGACACTCCACAGCCTCTCTGGGCAATCCACTTCAGTGCTCTATCACCTGCACAGTAAAGTTCTTACTCATATTCAATTAGAACTTCCTGTGCATCAGTTTCTGTCTGTTGTGTATTGCCCCATTGTTCTTCTTGAAACCCTCCCTTCAGTGCCAATGAAAGAAACTCCATCATGAAAGCCATACAAGGTAGATGGTGTAGTTGCCTGCAGAAGTAGAGAACTTGTTAGAGGATGCAGGGGAAGAGCATTTGGCTGCTAAGTGAAACAGTATAAGAGGCTTGTGGTCAGGACCAAAGGCAAGAAAAGGATCAGGGCAAATCCAGAGGAGCAAGCATGGGAAAACGTAGCGTTGTATGTGTTCGTGTGAGTGTCAGTGATGGTGCCAGCCTGTGTGTGTGTTGCCCTGTGTGACTGTGTGTGGGGGGTTCTGTGTGCCCTCGTGCATGTGTGTACAGGTGCACACACACCTGGCTGCCTGCTGGGGACACATGCTCAGCCTCACCACTGCCAGGGTTTGGGAACACAAAAAGGCTGCAGCAATATCACATCTATTAGGCTGGAATAGGAAAAAACCCACACACAGTCTGAAGCCTACCTTTAAGATTAGGTTACCTCTGTCCCATTTAATGTTCATACATATAAACTCTGTTCTTAAGTGCCTTTTTCCTGACAAGAAATGTCCTTTGTGCACTGTCCTGCACCATGTATATGTGCCATAAAAAGGGTAAGTAGAAATACGCAGAGGGAGATAGAGGTGTGTGGTAGTTCTTCCTATGAAGGAAATACAATTATCTTAGATTTTGAAGAATTTGTATGCATGAAATCTTGTGCCAACATATTTAATTGCTGAATGGTATCCTTCATTTATCTCCTTCTCCCTTTTTGCTGATGTTTCCTCTTGGTAGAAAGGTTTTATCTTAAAAGCTAATATGGGTCCACATGTTACAACAAGAAAAAAAGCATAAAGATAAGAAGTACCACCATTTAAATGAACAATACTACTATCTGAATAAAATGTCAAGTAGCAAACATGAAATTAAATGCATATTTAGCAGTTGCAAGGAACAGCATGCAGTATATTAGTCTAAAAAATGTTCATATTGGTAACTGCCATTTCTATACAAAGAACTTTATCACTGTTCAAATTAGTTCCCCTTTTTTCCTTGTGTTTGCTATCTTTGCACAGTCATACCCACATTAATATCAGTAGTTTTTCTTGCCAAAACATGCCTTATTCTTTCATTCCACGTAGGTAATCCAAATTTAAATCCATGTCTGCAATGAGACTTCTACTCCTTTGACCATTAATAATTGAATCTGTACTTTCTTAATGTGAGTAATGCTTCATAACAAATCCATGATAAAACTCAGTTCAGCTGCAGCTTCTGCATTGTATTGTCCATGTGGATGTGCAAGCTATGGTCATCTCATCAAAACTATTATGTACAAAAAATATGAAGAATATGAAACAGAACACTGTCTTTACATAGTCAATATCATTGGCACCAGCTGGGCCCTTTGCTTATGAGTAGTTATAGAAACATTTTTGGAATTATCATAATCTCTCTGCTTTGAAAAAGCCATATTTGTCCTTTTTAATTGAGCCCAAAATTAGCACACAAATAAATGTAATGTATTTGTTTGGATAAACAGTGAGACTTAACTCTCATTGAAGGACCAGGATTGTTCAGGTCCTTCAAGTAGACTTCCTTGTGTGTTTATACATACATATATATATATATCTATATGTAACTAGGTTGGATTTCACTGTCTAAACACAAGCATCTTGTTGAGATTTTTTTAGGGAAATTTCAATGGCCTAAATCTGCTATTCCAGAAAAGTACAAGTTTCTAGTAGGACCTATGTCATACCCACAGGTTTGTGTAGCTATCTGGAC
The DNA here is from genome assembly GCA_013399915.1 of Illadopsis cleaveri. Lineage (NCBI taxonomy): Eukaryota > Metazoa > Chordata > Aves > Passeriformes > Timaliidae > Illadopsis > Illadopsis cleaveri. Next base: position 292,556 of record VXBB01005490.1, on the reverse strand, counting down.
TATCTCAGACCATCTTGGATGGACTAGAAGTTGTGCTTATGTGACTGATTTAATTTGGTAGTCAGTACACTTAAGAAGCTGATCTTACTCTGATGCAGGCACATGAGATGAGATTTGTCCACATAAATGCAACCTCCTTGTAAAGTTTTAGGCAAACAAGTCTCAAGTTAGCAGTGGTCAGCTAAACAACTCCTTAGAGTCTTCTAACCTCATTTACTATAATCCCATTAATTATGGTTCTATGTCCAGTTGACAGAGAATTCGTCATTAAAGGTATTTGCCTCAAGCAAATATTTCTTATTTGATATTTTTCATTATTCAGGTAAATAGAGTACTTTGTTAAAAGAAGCCAATAACTGTGCAGTTAATTAAAAACAAACGCATTACACAATATTACACTGCAACATTGAATCACCTTAAAAATGTGTTTTGTTTATCACTTTGTCATAAAATATACCTTTATATGTAGAACAATAGGTAATTTTTGGTAATATTGGTCCATGACTTATGCCATGTGTTTCATAGTTCATAAGTATAAATTACAAATACTTCTCCCCAAAAAAACCCAATCTAAAAATTCCACAAACAAACATTAAAAAACTCCCAAACAACAAAAAACCCAAAACATTGATACTTCATATTGATACTTCAGTTTAACTTTTACATGGGATGAATATTTCAAGGGAAAAACCCTGTTATGAATATATTCAGTTAATTCAGCTTAATTCAGTTTTTTACCATAAAAGAGATTTACAGGGAAGTAGAAAAACTGTGTTTTAAAAGTTGACAAATAACTGCAGAGGATTAATCAAAGATGTGTTTCTCATACACAAAGAAAATGCATATTGGAAACAAAAATTAATAGCTAGTGGGAAATGTGTTTACCCCGTGATTATTTTTGAAGCTAAGAAACCACAATATATATACTTGCTTAAAAATATCTGAGCTTTTGCTGAAAATTTGTGTATTTAGTAATTTACACCTTCAAATGTGAACTGAGATAGAAATTTTAAGATACAATAGAAGCTTATATTAAGAAATTAAGTATTTTATAAGCACTTGGTAGGCTTTATCAGACCTCTTTGGTTTTAAATATTTAAAATAGCTAAGAAATAATATTATCATGAGAAACAATAGCAATTGCTTTGGAAAAGTGTTGAAGACAGTTCTATAGACATTTCTCAATGCAACATCCATGAAATTTAAAATATCTTAGGCCTTACTAATGGCCTAAAAAATACTAACAAATACTGGTTTCTTGTCCTTCTGGGTAAGAAAAATGACCTATTTTCTAGTGAAATAAACTGAAAAATTAAAAAAAAAAATGTTAAGAATTAAGAGTGTGGTAGATTATTTTTGTCGATGGTTTTGTTTTGTATTGATTTGGTTTGTTTCAGGGTTTTTTTTTTAATCTTAATTCTTTTCTTTTTGAGTAACCACCAGAAAAGTAAATATACTGCTAAATACACAACTTGTAATTGTTGAATGGTTAACGATCTCTGTTTTTTAGCAATTTAAGGTCCTCTTTAACTTATGTAGAATGTCAATATTTGGTTCTTTCTGATATTTACAAAAGATTGATGCCACCTCCTCACCTCCTTTCCAGTCAATTTCCCTCTCTTCACATTAGGCATGTCTTATTCCTACCAGAAGGTAAGATGAGCCAGTAGAGTTTGTGTTTGAGCACTGTCAGAGAAAGAAGTGTATGGACTTTGAAGCTATGCCGTGAAATCATATGCAGCTGGACTTGGATTAACACATGATTGGAGGAATTTATGATCTTTTTGTTTACTGTAGTTACAGAGACTGGATACATATTGCTTACTGAAGCCTTAGAGTTTCACCAGCAGTTCATTACCTGCCACTTAAAACTCCAGGATAGGTTGCAGAAGTGTCAGTGTTCCATGGCACTCTCTCGCTTTACATAAACAAGCACTCTGCAGACCATGATGTCCTTCTTTCTACATACATCTCTCAACTGGGAGACTAATGACAGCGTACTCAGTACTTTGGTTTTAATGAGTGTTAAGCATGTTAATCAAAACAGAATAATTCCAAAACAGAGTTTATAGTCATCTACTGCAAAGTGAGATCTAAAATTGAGGAATCTTTTTTTCTTTTCTATACTTTTTCTTCTTTTCCTGAAGATTTATTCAGTGAAGTACCTCTACAACAATGCATGCAGCATTGGTAATAACCAAGAGGAGTTAGAAATCATGGTGGAAATAGAAATTTACTTAATTGCAATCATGGAAACATGGTGGGATGAATCTCTCATCTGGAACACAGCAACTGAGAGCTGTAAGCCCAGAAGAGATAAGCTGGGTAGGAGGAGAGGGGGTGTTTCACTCTATCTTAAGGAATGAATAAGCTGTGAAGAACTGCCTCTGAAAAACAGCCACAAATGTGCTGAGAACCTCTGGGTAAAAATCAAGGACAGGACTGACCAAGTGCACATTGTGTTTGGGGTCTAAATCCACCTGAGCAGGAGGAGCCTGCTGATGAAGCCTCTTGCTTCTGCTGAGGCATCACCCTCACAGGCTGTCATCCTGATGGGGGATTTCAGCCACCTGGAGGTCTACTGGGTAAGAAATACAGCTGGCTTTACACAATCCAGGAGACTCCTGGACTGTGCAGAGGATAACTTCCTCATCCAGGTATTGGACAAACCAATCAGAGGAGAAGCGTTACTGGAGCTGGTGCTCACCAGTGCAAATGAGCTAATTAAAGAGGTTAGGAATGGAGGAAGTCTGGACTGTAGCAACTTTGTGATCCTGAGGAACAAGGATCTGAACTTCGGAAGAGCAAAATTCCAGATTTTTAAAGAATTATTAGATGAGAGATTCCCTGGTAAACTGTTCTAGCAGACGGAGGAGCTGAGTGAGGCCTTGAACATCCACATCTCATGGGTGGCATCCCTGCCCACAGTAGGGAAGCTGGAACTAGATACTCTTTAAGGCCCCTTCCAATTCAAGCCATTCTGTGCTTCTGTGGTACTATGATTTCTTATCCAGTGCCAAGGAAGTGAAACTATCTCTAAGTTGGCTCTGGGTTGTGAACTTCGAAACAATTCAGTTAATTTGCTACTTTACTTTCTAACGCCATCATTATTAAATCCATTGCATTTGATCATCCCATGGCTGCCTCATGCAGCTCTCTGTCCCCTTCTCTTGAAAATTCCAGCCCTCCTGCTTCTTCAGTACAACTGGTAAGATATCAGTGTTTCCAAAGGTTTACCAAACCTAGAACAGTGAAATTTTTTTCCATTAAAGAGTAGATTTGACAGATGCCATCTCATTAGATGACATTCGGGCACTGTTTAAGATATATTAAATCTTAATATTTTAAAGTAGTTCTTAACACAATTAATTGCTATTTATACATGTTGCCATCAATGTGCAAGGTAACAGATTCTCCATGCTCAACATAAGCTTAACTCCAGACTGTGATCACACATGCTGAAGCACCAGGAGTTTTATTCTGCTTGCCAGTCTGGTAAAAGAAACTTATCTGGCAAGAAGTCAGTCTGAGATTTGCAGTAGTATTTAATCTGCCCTGTTTGTGCTGCAGCCTCCTTTCTTCTTAAGAAAGCTGAAGTGTTCAGTAATGGAAGAGATTCAGTCCCTATCTGTCTTTAATGAGGGAAAAGCAACTGATGACTCCATTGCCTGTGGGCACGATGGATGGGCTCTCAGATCCCGGCAGCTGTGAGCAGCCTGCTAGCTCATCAAAATATTTCTTCATAATATAGCTGAACTATTTACACTTCAATCCAGATCAAAATAATAGATTAATTTTGGCTTATTTTCATTTTTCCCCTAAGTCCTTCCATTTTTGGAACATGGCTGCTTAGTCCTTTAAGGCATTTTAATTGTTTTTCATAGTCTATTTTCACAGCATATATAGGAAAAAAAAAATCATTTATTGAAGTAGTCTATGCTGTTCCTGTATGCTGGCTTTTTTGGCAGCTGGGAAGAGAAAGGTTTTTCCCTTATCATATTTTACCAAACCCTTAAATTTCACATACTTGGTGCTTTGACACTCAAGTTTCTCCATACACTTGAACTATCATGAATTCTATTAGGACTCTGTGAAAGAACATCAGAGCACTTGTTTCAAGTGAAAAGAAAACCAAAAGAACTAAATTCACCAAATCCATTAATAGATGCTCTGTGTTGTATTTTCATATGTCAGAACTGAACCCATGAACCTCTGCATAGAGATTCACATCATCAGAGTGGAGGCAGTGTTACTGCCACCTGCCTTCCCTGTGAATTTCTTTCAAGAAGGAATAACATTTTATTGATGCATATCTCACACTCTGTACAGGATTTTCATTCCAGACAGAGAAGCTCTTTTAATGGCAGTGTTGGCTGCAATCCTCTGACAGGGAGGGGATTGAGACTTCTTTCCAAAAAGCTGCTGCTGAGGACTAATACCAGACTTACGAGAAAAGGTACCATAATCTAGTACTGCATGAATCTGACCAAAAAAATTTAAACACATACATAGAGAGAAGAAAACTCCAAATTTTAAAATTTGGTACTGTGTCCTGCCCATTTAATTTTATTGTGACTTAAGAGAAAAAAAGATTTAGGGACTGAGCATATTATTCAAAATTTTTATTGAGTTGATTTCATATCCCCCATGGACTTATGCCATTAAATTCTACTATGCCATATAAATCTCCACAGCCATGATTACTCTATGATAACTCCATGTCCTGTTGAACCTTACAGCTTAATTGGTAGCTTACAAGAAAATATCTATGTTAGTTTTGAGATTAGCATCCTGTTTCCTCAGCAACAAGCAATATTTTCCTGACATGCTCAAAGTTATTAGTATTGGTGTGTCTGTTTACACAAAATGCAAGTGAAAAAATACTCTGTTCAGATGGGTAGTGAAAATAATAAAAACATTATTTTTCAGCAAGGTGAATATTTTCTGTGATATTGGGGAATTCCCTGAATCCTGTTTTGGTGCTTATTTACAGCAGTGCAAGTGAGGTAAATCTCTGATGACTTAAAAATCTGACAGGCAGCAAAGAATCTGGACTACAAGGTACTGCAGAGGTCTTCATTAGCCTTCACACCGGTCCCATGTACAGGAAGTATCTGAAGAAATGCCTCTGCCAGCTTGGTTAGAAACAGGATATCCTGTGCCAACTGTTTTCATAAATAGAGATAAAGGAGAATCTTGGATGTCTAAGACCTCATGCAACCAGGTAAGGCATGGGACTAATCTCCCCTAAATCTGCTGGCCAAAATACACTGAGATGATTTGGGAATTTTGTTAATTTTGCAAATTTTTTTTTTCCACAATTCTCCAAGCAGCAAGCCAAAATCCTTCACAGTCCTACAGCTCTTGGGGCAGTTTTTGGCTCAGTTGCCACACTTCTTCCTCTATAAAAACTCCAGAGAAGAAAATAGATTTCAGTAGGATGACAGAACACTTCAGTAATATTTCAAATCACTTTAAGATTTACCTACAAAAATTCCCAGTCATAGAACCTATGGAGTTTTGATCTGAAAATGTGTAACTCAACTACCCGTCACTAAGGGAAATATTTTATCACAAGAAGAAACATCATTCTTCCATGTCTAGAAAATTTTTTCATGGAACAGCCACTTTCTGGATGAGAGCTCAAACTCAAACTGAAAGATATCTGCCAATACTGACAGACATCTGCATTTGCACAGAATTTTTCAGAGAGCATTGTTCTTTTCTTTAGCTTCCCTATAAACTTTTCCTTGCCTTTCAACCCCACCCCTCGCAATCTATGGTTCATTTCTGGCAGCATGTCTGTCCTGCCCCCCGCAGCAAAGAATTTTCTACCACCTCTATTACTTATGAATAACTGGCTAGATCAGAGTTTATACAGTTCACATATCTGCAGGAAGTTGCTTCCTATCCAATTAGAAACTAAATGCTGAATTCTGAATTAAAATAGAGAAATTCCTGGGCCAGACACAGCAGGTAAACAAGGTACAGTATCTGGGTGTTATAAAGAACAAAGTTAAGCTGGACAGAGATATACCCTAAGAGTAAGCCTTCCAAAAGTATCTTCTGTGGTGGCTAGAGAAAAATGTCTCTTTCTCCGTGAAACATGTAAAAAAAAAATATATATATATATAACATGACACAGCAACTGTTGGAAAATACAGTTAAATTAAAGGAAAAGCAGACAAGGAAGGCTGAAGGGAGGGGTGAACTTCCTCAACTCTTATAGCTTTCTGAACACTATTTGAAGCCTAAAGAAATGCTGGTCTACATAATTCCTGCTCAATGCACATCTAGAGGGTGGAGTAAAAAGAGTAAATTACAGTCTTTTGTTGTTCTTGCTCTTCGTAAATCTGAGTTTCTCTTCATCAACCGTTGCAACATTTTTCTTGACTATGTACTTTTGGGAGCTCAGTATAGACACAAATTCACATAATTTTGCCAATTTTGCATAATATAGAGATCAGGTTTAGGAACAGTGGCAGTTTCTCCTCCCTTCTGCCAGGGCACAAGTCTCCTTAGCAGTCGTCTATGAAAAATGATAAAATAGCCCTAAATTTTCATGTCTCTGTTAAAATTCAAAGAAAACATGTATACACCATAATTTTTTTCCATTTCCTTCTCTCCAGTTTCTCCTCAGGAGTTTTGCAGGTGTCTATTTTCTTTTCTGCTCTCTCCTTTATACCACTACTTTTTTCTGCAGCTTTTAGATGTTTCCTATCATCTTATTCCCCTCCAAGAAAGGATTTCCTTGAGACAAAATGGCTGGCACTGTGCCTCATTCCGTCATGTCCTCTTTCCCAGAATATACAAAAATCCCAAATCTAAATGACTACTGTCATTAGCATCAGGCACAGGAGTTACCATCCCATGTCTTTCCAAAGCACGAGTGTATGTAGAGGTTAGCACTTCTCACAAGCAAACACACTCAACCACCGTGCTGCTCCTAAAGGAAGATATTTTGGAAGTCCTAATACATTGTCACCTACCACCCATGAAGCGAGGTGACTCATGCATCTGGAGAGTAAAGATGAATGTGCCCCCACATTATGATGTGCACTATCTGCCTGCCACTTGCAGAACATTGGGAAGTGTATGAGACGTCAGAGTGTCTCAGAAAATATTCTCCATCTGTACTCTCTTTTTCTGTGTCATTTTCCCATTCTTTGCCTCATTTCCTAGAGGCATTACAGCAGTCTGTAGATGAAAGGAGTTATTTGGGTCTGATTTTCAATCCTGTCCATTCCTTCTTTATTAATTAAACTTTTTTAAATACTACCTTTCTGATTCTTAAGACATCTGTTAAGGAAAATCTTGTCTCCCTCTCCTAAAAAGAGTTTGTTCTCTCATTCTCTACATATATGAGACCACTTCTTGTGGTGTATTCTTTCTTACCTGCTTAAGTGACCCTGTCTTTCCAGGCGGTTTCCCAGAGCCAGCTTTAAAAAGTGAGTCCTTGCTCCTTCAGTTATACTGCTGCTCCCAGTGTCTCAGAAGCCATTCCAATAATCTTCATATCTTCACTCAGCGCAAATGTGCAAATTCACAGGCACTCCTCTCCTCCATAGTGTCTCATGCTCTCACAGTTGGACTGTTTCTGGACCACTAGATACATAGCTTTGTGCCATCTTTCTTATTTGTGGCCCTATTCAGTATGAAAATTTCATAGCCAGTAGTAGCATTCTTATCTTTAGGTGTAATACATTTTAACATCCATACAAAAAAGAATCCTTGAGATATGGCAAAACCTGAAAGATTCAGTGGAACTCTTCAAGAAACATGCCAGTTAATTCTCATGAAGGTTCTATTTTTTTTTTTTAAGTTCACTATGACAGAAATAACATTTCTTAATTCTCTTAGATTAAGTTCACAAAGCCACTAGCCCTGTTTCCAGTAACATAAGAATCTGAGCAGTTTCCAAGTACAGGAAGATTCATTTTGAGACAGTTTGCTTTGTCCACATCGCTTGATTTTAATCTTGTTCATTTGTCACTGACAGCATCACCTGCTGAGCTAAAATGTTTTTCAGACTGAAACTGGAGGATGGGCAGCCAAGATTAATGGCCCACAAATCATACATCAGGAAGTGGTTTTCTTTGACCAGCACTGAATCCTCATTTATGCTGTTGTTTGATGGCAGTAGGAAACTGTAGTTAGAAAACAGTGCACATTTTTCCTTTATAATATTTCATTTTCAGACAACTAGCCCCCAAAAGTTGTCAGATTGATCACTTAAAGACACCATCTGCTGACCTGTCATGGAGGGTGGTCAGAACTGTCACAGGGGAGCATTTTTTCTACCAGATTTGTGTCTAAAAGCAGCCATAGGAGAAAATGGTAAGATACAGACCTACATTTGGTTGCTTTGTTTGGAGGATTCTCCACATCATTAACATTTACCAAGGCAACAAAGAAATGGATGAAGAGGGAAAGTAAAAGCAGTCTGTTGCATGGGAGAAGGTTCTTGTATGAAATGTGAACTTTAGGTGTTTTTTCTCTGTTCAGCCAGCTCTGCTAGATACACACATCTCATCCTTGGTTCACTGGGATTATATTGGAGCCACTGAATGCAATAGAGTGCAGGCAGATGGTGAAACCAAGGAATATCATTTGTGCAATTTCAGTCTTTTTTCATGCCGTACACTCAAAATTTCTGGTTTGCTGTGTTCATGTTGCAAGAAATCTGATTTTGAGGCAAGGAAAAGCAAAGAGCAGTAAACTTAATATGCCCTTACATATTTCTGATGCAACTGTTTTTCAGACATAGCACAGACTCACATTTCTTACATGACAGCTTATGATTTAAGTTAGATTTTCCAGAGGTGTGTCCTGCAAATACTGCTCCCAAAAATTCCAACAGCAAGCATCCAGGCTCCCTATTAAACTAAGAAAGGTTTTTCTGAGACCTCATACAGTTCTTCTTAGATCATTAATTATTTTGCATTGTAACCACAAAAATTTTCCTGCTTTTTTTCTTATACCCTACAGTAATATTAGAAATGAGAAAAGTTATAATAAGGGCATAAATACATCTCCAACTAACAAAAATACACCCTATATAGAGTGCTAAACACAATTTAAACATAATTTTGGCAGAAGTCATTAGCATGGTAACCTAGTCCTGTATGCAGATATCGAATGGATAAATATCTTTTTTCCATGAAAGCTCTTTCCCTCACCTACAAAACTACACTTATCCTGTTTCCAATGAATGCTGAAGTCTTCAGGCAGTTCTGCCTTTTGTCCCTTAAGACATGTTTCACATTCCTCTGCTCAAGACATATCACATAATGAGAATTGGTGATTTCAGATCTTTAATAGTCAGATAAAATGAGCCTCAAGGACCAGGAGGCTCATTTGTTTCATTCTGTGGGTCAGCAGTTTTCTTCCTCTGTGGCAGTCCATAGGGAAAAAGACTACCCTCACCAATGACGACAAAAAAACCCAAAGTGAAGCACCTTTGTGTCATTTTCTACCAAACAGTATGCTGTTCTGAATAATTTGGGTTCTATTATGGATGAGAATAGTATAGTATTTCCTACTCATAGTAGGAAATATTTTCTTATTGCTTGACAAATTGGTTTGGTGAACAATTTTAATTTTCTGGAAAATTGTGACTTCAAAAATTTTGTTCAAAGACCATTAGGCAGAGAGCTCCTCTGTGTCTGAATATTCTTTGTTCATCAAGGGACAAAAGCAAAGGACTCCTTTCCTTCTGTTGTGGCTATTCATCTGTACTTCTAAATAAAGAACATATGGAAATACAGTGCCTCTGTTGGGGTTTTGGGTTTTTTGCCTCTGCTCACCATCAAGGAAAAAAACTCATTATGATCCATAAATGCAGGTCACAAGAAGTAAATATGCTTATATCAAAGGCTCGTTAGCCTAGAAATATTAAATATTATATTGTCTTTCTAGTAAGATGTAAATGAGTCGGACTATCCACTGGGTCCAACCTTCCAAGTATTTTCATCTCTGCCTTGATCAATTCAGCAAGAAGAAACAGAAAGGAGATGAAAGAATTTACATCATCAATTCTTCCTTAGGAAGTTTACAAATCATCATTTTAACATTTATGCATTAATATGGTCATGTTCTTATCATAATCTAACTAGGTTTCTCTGAGTCTCCCTTCTCCCCTTCAAAAACTTTTCCTGAGTGACACTGCCCTAAGCATCTGTTGAAGGGGGAGGGCTGAGCCATTGCTCTTAAGAGCAATACTAAATAACTGGAGGTCTCCAGAAAAGGACAAAGAAAAGACTGGAAAGGATGACATTTTCTCCTTTGTCTTCTGCATTTTAAACAGGCATTATGCACCATGACTTTGGGGCAGTAACCACACAAAGAGACACTAAATCACATTTTCATAAGCTTCCTCGAGCAGAAGGACCAGACCTTTGAAAGATCTGGTTGCACACACACCCAGTGCAGCTGAGCTGATCAGCAGCTCCAAGGAGCAAAGTGAGGACAGGACCTTTGATCCTTAACATGCTCTTGCTCCATGCCCTGCTCGCTTTAACTGACAGACTTCTCTCAGCACACCATGTTGGTGTCAAAGTTTCCTATGTCTCTGAAATGGATAGGCACATACCAAATTCATACTATCCCCTAAACAGCTGAACACTGAGGAATGGACTCTGTCCAGAAATCATGAATTAGTAACCTGGTTGCCATAATTTTTCTCAGATATGTTTTTAATTGAATTTTTTTCTGGCTCAATTTTCTATTTGTTTTCACTCTCTCTCTCTCTTTTTAAATTTTTTTTTTCCAGTGGATGGATTAACATAGTAGCTATTCCTGTTTCATCACTAACAGATGGTAATCAAAAACCGTTTAAAGAAATCTAACAAACATTCCAGCATGATTTACTGAATGAAACTGAGAACACTGCCTTCCTGCTTCTGATGTACATCATCCTTTCAATAATTACCAACAGATTTCTTTTCAACTTCAGTAATGATAATTGTGTGAGTAGGGTTTATAGCTAAAATACAGTATTTGTATTAAAATGAGAGGCAGAAACCAGAACACTTTGCCTTAATATAGCAGGGGTGTTTTGTTTGCTGGAAATGACTTGTTTTTTAATAGTTCACTATTTTTCATTTTTAAAAAACTGTCTTTAAAAACATATATATTTATTTATTAATCTTTTTTTCTGCTATAGTTTGTGGGTAGCCTATTTTTTCCTACTGGAAAAACCTATCAGATCCTTACTGAAGCACATTTTTTATATGTTACTAAGAAGATATGCTTGGCTCTCTTGGACATCAAGTGGGACTTCTAATTCATGCTTCTCTCCTTTGAATAATGCAATGGCAGCTCGTAATCCTCTTACATGTGAGGATTTTCACCAACGATTCAAGGCCATGTGAGATGTTTTCTTTGGTTTTTGAAACTGGCCTTCACATGTGTGCATGTTACCTGAAGAGCTCTTTTATTCAGAGGGTTTTTTTAGTTTAATACCCACATCATTCTTCTTCTACATAATCCCATGGTCCTGTGTAATTCAAAATGCAAGGCCTTCTTCAGAACAAAGAGATAAACATTAACTACCTACTAGCCACCATGTACTTTTTTATGCTGTGGGAAGTGCATTTGTGACCTTGGTGCCACCATAAAGTCTGGAGAAAGCTGTTTGGACTGTTAAATCGCTGGGTTTGAGTAGTGGCAGAATTACAGTCCCTGGATTTTTTAAAATAGCTCTTTTAAGCTTGTTTAAAGTGATAATATACCCATTCCAACGATTTGATATCTAGCACAATCTTGCAATAGTTAAATCTGGAGAAAAGCACCTGGAAAAGTATTTTACAGCAGTGTTTTGTGACCCAGGTCTAAAACTGGGCTCTGGGTTTAGACATTTTTGTGACTATCACATCTCACCAAGTGTAACACTCAGTGATATACAGGAATGGAAATTCCTGCTGCAGTACTTCAGGCTTTCAATTGCTATCTGTGAAAGTAATGTGTTGGTGCACAACTTGCTCATCAGGTGCTCAGACACAGCCATGAGAAAACCTGTTGAAAAATGAGCTTAATGTCTAGCTGAATTTAGAGCTGACATAAATATCAGGATTAAGTGTGTAACAGCCTCCAAATGTATTCTTAATTACTGTTGCATATTGTAATGTGTTCAAAGAGGGTGCTCCCTAAAGGCATCTGGCTATTAATGAGTTTTATTGTGGGTCACTGAGCAGAGAGAAAAAAACAAATATAGACAAGCGCAAACTCTGGGTTGGGAAGTGACTATTAAATAATTAGCAGTGCAGTAACAGTAGCAAAGGTACTCACCCATCCTTCAGCCACACGAAGAAGCCTACTGGATGCATAGGCTGCCTAAAAGGAGCAAGTGGCAAAAGAATTTAAATTTTCCCATGAGAGATAGTTCAACATAAGCTAAATGTGAGATGAAGGAATGATCAGTCAAAAGAGACATGACCCTGGTTTACAATGAGCTTCTTACAATCAAGGAAAACCACAACTGATGTCATGTTGATTCCCATAGCTGTTAGGAGCACTAATCTGCCCTCCTGTAAAACAATGCAAGAGAACCACTTGCTTGCAAATAAAGGGAATTAGTGTGTTGATAAGATGAGTGAATAATAAACTTGTTGTCACTGACATCTCCATTTCCCCACTGAGTAGAAAAAGCCTTTATGGAACAGTGTTCTGCTTCTCGATGTCTCTTTTTGAAGATTTGTGAATGCTGAAATTCAAGGCAAGGTTTTACAGTGAAATCGACTTTGGCCATGTGCATAGTATTGAATTTTGTTATCTTCTTTAAAGCATGCAATCATATTTCCATTATTTTAGTGGTTAGACCACCGTAATATGTATGCCTAAAGCAAAAGAACTAGACTCTTTAAAAAAATGCCTGAACTTTCAAATCTTCTTCTTTCCTCCTCCCCTTCTCTCCCCAAGCTAGACATAATTAGAATTTCTTTATTTTAAACTATCTTTTGATTACCTTAATTAAAAGTCAATTGGTCTTGAAGGAATATCCTTTAATCAAGACAAAACCTGCCACAGAATCAATGACCTAAATGTCCCATTCTTTGCACACATATCAGAAAATGCATATGGCTATATGAAATGCTTTAATGTGCTACAACATCAATGAACTTTGCAGCACAGAGATAACATTATGGGACCAGTATGAGCCAACTGGTAAAGGCAACAGTAAAATTATAACTGCCAGGTATTTAATTTCATATTTCCATTGTGTTTTGAAGATTTCTGTGAATAAACTTTTTTCTAGACACTTTGAATTCTTCTACAACATGATTAAATAAACTCTGGTTAATTCTATATTTGCCTTTTTTTTTATTTTTTACATATATCCAGCACACACACCCAAGTACTCTCCCCACCCCACCCATTTTTAAGCATGGTTACAATTGGTCATGTAGCACACAGAACCACAGAAATGCTTTGATATATGGATACCAAAATCAGCATCCATATTCCATAGCAGCGGCAGAGGTACATAACACAAAGAAGAGCTGTGTTTTGTTATTTTTTGCGGGATTTTCAGTGCATAATTCCAAAGCTCTGCCTGTTCTAAACCTAGTGTTACATTGAAATTCTGTGTCCAGCTGATTATCCCCATGAACTCACCAAAATCTTCTCTGTAACTGAGTTCTGCTCCTGTAGTCCTTACCTGAAAGACAGCAAACACAAAATTCATCTTCTGGATTAGTTAATCAACATGAATCTTTCTCACATGTTTGAGCAGAATAGCAGAATAACCCCATCACCTGCAACAGTTGCTTTGGAAGCTCATCACTCCAAATGTCCTCTCCTTCTTCCTTTCTTCTTCTTCTCCCCACTTTATATATTGAGCCTGACACCACATGATATGAAATATTGCTCTTTCACTTGGGATAAGTTGTCCCAGCTATGCCTCCTCATAATTTTTCATGGACCCTGCTTCTTCCCCAGCAATGGCAGTACAAGAAACAGAAAATTACTTGGCTTTGTGTAAGCCCTGCTCAGCAATAACAGAAAGATCTCCATATTGTCAACCCTGTGTTCAAAACACAGCCTGGTACCAGCCACTGTGAAGATAATTAACTCTACTCCAGCCAAAACCAGCACGTTTGTACCTGGCTAAGAACAGAAATAAATGAAATCTCAAAAGTGTCATGAAACAGACCACTTTTGCACAAAGTTTTTTGACAAACCTCATACAACACTCCTGAGTATCAATTAGAATTAGTTTTCTCTTCACAATGTTTCTTAACACTTTTTATGGGGACAATTTTCAGATTGGGTTGTATGCTCTGCAGTTGAATTTTCTTCCTTAGTCTCAGGGCCCAGAACTTAGATGTGCTCAAATGCTGTATCTTTAATTTTATAACCCCAACAGCTGTTATTTACTGGTTTCAAGGCCAGTTGCATGGCACAGTTTGCATTCCAAAGCCCACAGAATTAGGTAGCTTCATCTTTTCTGGGAATAAGCACCATAATATACTGCTCGATCAAACCTTATTTGGGCACTGAATGGGAAAGTGCTCATGTATTTAGGAAAAATAACATGTAAGGAATTGGACCTGCTGTTAAACAGTGTGGCTTATCATGTGTGTATTGGGTTTGTGGGGCAAGGTCTTGGCAGTGGGGAGGCCACAGGTGAGTTTTTTCTGAGAAGCTGCTAAAAGCTTCTCCTGCATCCAGTGAAGGCAATGTCAGTTGGCTCCAAGTTGGACATGCCTCTGGCCAGGACTGAACCCTTAAATGACAGCATAATGCATCTGTGGGAACATATTTAAGAAGGAAAATAAAGTCATTGCATGAAAACAATAACCAGGGAAAAGAGGAATGAGAATAGGTGAGAATAACAGCTCTGCAGGCAACAAGGTCACTGAAGAAGGAGAAGGATTTGGTGCTCCAGGCATCAGAGCTGAGGTTCCCTTGAAGCCTGTGATGAAGACCATGGTGAGGGAGCTGTGCCCCTGCAGCACAGGGAGGTCCATGGTGGAGCAGATATTCACTCTGCAGAGCTGGTGGATGCCTGAAGGAGGCTGTGATCCCATGGGAAGCCCATGCTGGGGCAGGATCGTGGCAGGACCTGTGGCTCTGTGGAGAGAGGTACCCACACTGGGGCAAGTTTGCTGGCAGGACTTATGACCCTGTGGTAGACCAATGCTGGAGTTGTCTGCTCCTGAAGGACTGTGGAATGGGACCCACACTGGAGCAGTTTGTGAATAACTATAGCCTATGGGAAGGACCTGCACTGGAGCAAGGCAACAGTGTGAGAAGTCCTTTCCCTGAGAAGGAAGCACAGGCAGAATCAACATGATGAACTGACCGCAACCCCCATTTCCCGTCGCCCAGCAGCACTAAGGGGAAGAGGTGGAGAATCAGGAATAAAGTTCAGCTCATGAAGGAGAGAAGGATTGGAGAAACATACTATTAAGATTTGAGTTTCCTTCTCTTTGCTCTACTATGATTTGATTGATCAAAAATTCAATTAATTGCCCTGAACTGAGTCTATTTTGCCCTGATTGTAATGGATCTCTACACGCCCTAATCTCAAAGTTTGATCCTCTATTCAAGTCAGGAGGGGAATGACAGAGGCTTTGGTAGGCACTTGGCATCTAGCCATGGTCATCCCACCACAGTATGATCCTTCTTTAGTGTGAACCTTGTACTGAGCAGCTTACCAGTATAGACAGAGCAGGAGGGCCATGGCTCCCTTGGAGAACCAATAGTCAGTACAAGGGTTTTACAGCATGTCCTATTTGTCCTCTGGGTGAGAAAGTGACTGGCATTTCTTTCTATGTCACTTTTATCTGGAAATAAAAACAATTTATTTCTGCAGGGTAGCTCAGTTTGGGGCTTCTGTGGCTGTACCTGCAAAACACCTAGAAAATTCCTAAGATTGAAGGGATGCATTTTGCTTTCAGGATGCTTAGATACCTACTGTAACCCTGATTTTAGAAATCGATAGAAAACAGTAGATGACAACACTACTTATGTATTACTCCTCTTGAAATGAAAAAGTGAATGTGAAGTTACTACATTTTTAAATGCAATCAACTTCACTTGTGGCCCAAAGTATAAACTGAGTATTAGACAATTTAATAATATTATAAAAATCTGTGCTTTGGAAAAGGATAACATGGTTACATTACAGGAATCTGAAAAGAAAACCTTTGGGAGATGAGCTAATGGTAGCAATTATACAATATGTAGCAGGATAAAAGTTCAGCAGCATAAATATTGATGGCAATTAGCTAAGAATTAAATGCACATTTAAAAAGGTAAGTGCTCTATGAGAACTGAATGCTTCAGCAGAAATCTTGTTTGGAAAATGCAGTGAGAGATCATTTCACGGTGTTGTGCTGTATCATAAACACACCACTACTAGAGGTTTTTGATTAAGTGGAAGAAATGAGATTTGTTTCTCTTAAACTTAAAAGCCTCATACAAGCATACAAAATGAGAAGCAGCCTAGAACTAGGCTGCAGCAAAGGAGACTTGGTTTTATTCCTACAACAAAGTTACAGTTAGTCACCTCAAACTGCATCCCCAGCTGGTAACAACTGTGTCTTGTCTCAATAATAGAGATATAGATATAGATACAGATACAGATATAGATATAGATATATAGATACATTATTATATATATAGATTATTATATAGATATAGATGATATAGACGATGAATAGATATAGATATAGATAGATTAGATATAGATAGGTATATAGATATAGATATCTCCTGTCTAGATATTTTCATGTTAGTTTACATAAGAATTGATATGACATCAGTTTCAGCTAATTAAGTTGCTTCACATGGATATCTGGACACCAATGCCACAGTTTCACAGTCAGTTTGGGCAGGTATAACTAGGCTCTTCTGCTGAACCAGCCATTTCACTCTCTCCTCTCCCTGGCTGCAGTACTCTATTCCAGTAGCACTGCCTCTTCCATTTTGGCACAATTTGCTGTAATTTCAGTCTTTCTCTGGGTTGATTCTCTGATTCAGACCAGAACTGTGCAAACACGGATGAAGGGCAATGCCAAGGTGAGGATGGGCGGACATGAGTAGGGGGTTGGTATTAAGCTCCAGCAGCGATGCCAGCATATTCTGGTTTGGACTGTTTGGAGAATCATCCCATCATTAAGGAGAATTAAGGTGAGACAAAGACTGATCTGTCAGATTCAGGAGACAACAGCTGGTCTAACAAAGCAACAGATGGTTTTCTAAGAAAGAGCAGTAACACTTATTTTATTAACCCACTCCTGAAATGGAAAGGCATTCTGGGCAGAAAGATGGTAAGAAGGTTTATGGGTTATGGCTGTTCTCATTGAATCATCAATTGTTCCTCTGCCTCTTCTCGAAAAGGAAAAAAGGTTTCAGTTACTCTAGAAGGGGAAGTGTCTTTGTAAACCTGGGTGTTTTTTACCCTTTAGAACCATGGGAGGTAGACAGATACTAATTCACTGGTGGAAAGAAGCGCTGACAAGATTCATGGTGCAGAGAACCCTTGGGAATTCATATAGCCAAGAAATTAAGAAAAAATTTTGGAGTAACAGAATTGTCCAAGTATTGCTGAAGTTGGTGCTTTCTTCATAGCACCAGCAAGTAGAAAAACCACAGCGAATATAATGAAAACCAAAATCAATTCCTATTTGGTGGCCCCCATGAAGAGGGATATCTAGAGCCTAGGCCTCAGACATAAGAGAGATGAAAACAGGCTCCTAAATCCTGAGCTAAAAATCAGATCAGAGCAAAAACTCTTTGTATGGTTGTGGAAGTTACCCTCAGAGAGGAAAAGATCATTGAAGAATCTGGTGGAAGAGGGACATAAGGATTCATGGCTGAAAAAACAGCAAAATTAGAAAAGATAATAACTATTACTTACTATAATATATGCAATGTCTAACAACTACAAATGAATAAGTTAATAGCTAGAGATATTAGATTATAAATAATGGGCTGCAAAATCTCTGAATTATGTCATTCATACTTGGAAAGAAAAATTTCTTCTAGCTAGTATTTTTGGTACCCCACAGTGTTTTCTTAGGCCCCTTCCTTGAAACACCTTAAATGGTCCTATTAAAATAAGTGCTATTGTTTCATATGCAAAAAAATAATTCTGTATGTGTCTGAAGGGCTGAAGTTTTTTGATCCAAATTACTTGATTTGTGGGTGCTCTCAGGCAGCTAGAATTCTTAATGAACAATATTATGGATGAACCCACTGAAGAGAAAAATAACACCCACAGTTTTCAAGAGGTCTGTTAGAAATGTAAGCCACCAAATAAATTAACATTTACAGATTTACATAAATGGAAATATGAAAGTATTATTCTTCAGACATTCTGAATGCCACCAGACAAGAAATTATTTACTTGAAGCCTAAAATGTCCTGTTTCTGAATTCAGAAAAACATTTTGTCCCAGGAGATCAATACCATATAAAGGTCCAGAATCCCAGCACAGTCCTGAAAGTTTACCAAAACGATTTAACAGTGATATTCAAATATTGCTTCAAGTATTTGTCTGCTAATAAATGTAGAAAAACTGTTGTATTCTGTGATGAAGAGGAAATGCAAAATCAAATAATATTTAAAAGTTATTGGAAGACAACAGCAAGCTCTCCAAGGTAGTTAAAAACAGAAGAGATAGTTCACTTACTTCTCTTGGACCTAGATTCTCACCGAGACTGAGCAAATGTTTTTGATTTAAAAATATGGGGGTTTGAGAATGGTATTCAATAAACTTAGATACTGTATCAGCTCCTTTCATGACAGTCTAAGGGATAAATAAACATCTCAGATAAATTTATAATTAATTTCACCGAATAAAGTTCTGTTCTAGAAAATGCCCAAATGTTATTTTTCCAGCAGCAGATCTGCTGGGAATGAGGTCTAAAAGTGCAATAGATTCCTCAGTATTATTCCTTGATATCATATCAGTCTTCTAGATAGGAACAGGATGTAGGAAAATTTTTTCAGTTTCTTGAGTGTCTTTAGCCCTGTTTCCTAGTAGTCTCAACAGTGTAACTAACAAGACAGTAGAGTCAGGCAAGGGAGCTGAGCCTGTCTGTTTCAACCAGTAAAAGCAGTAGAATATATGTATATTGTAGATAATAAATTATTATCAGACTTAGCAGTTTAAACAGTTGTGTTAAAAGGTAAGCAGAGAGGAAAAAAAAATTGCATGATTAACCAACAAGTCAAAGTAATCATTCAAGCCAGGAAGATACTGAAACCCAGTCTTGGTGAAGTAGAGGGGAAAATAAAATTATGTTAGATAAAACATAAACTATGCAGCTTCAGAGGCAATCTGAAGTGCAAATGTTGAAAGCTTATAGAGAGAGCAGGAAAATAGTCTCACTGATGTAATGGGAAAGACCTAGTCAGAAAGAAACAACTTTAACTTCATTTTTTTTTCATCTGATTCAAATTAATGTCACGGAAGCAAGCTTATGTGCAGAAATTTAAAATGGATGCCAGGTTTCTGGTTTCCTCCCTTTTCATGTTGCTACTTCCTACAGCTTTAGAGGGGGGGTGGCTCTTAGTCACACCCACTCTGCCATATAAATTCAAAGTTAAATTACTAAGAGAAACACATAGCTTCTCAGGTGCCAGATTTGTTAAGGAGCTCAGAACCATAGTTCTTAATATCTCAGAGAAGGGCTGAAAATATTCCCAGTTCCTCCAGGGCACACTGAGCCATCCACTGAGCGATGTCAGACTGCCAGCTCGTGAGCTGCAGATGGGCCAAGGATTTTGACTTCAGCTAACAGACAACCTGGAATTAGCTCTGCTTGGATAAACAAGGAACACAGGACAACTGGCAGACCACTTGCTGCTGAAGACTGACAACTACATTACATATGTTCAGGAGGGCTTTCAAACCATACTCAGCTCTGCTCTGCTCTGCTTTGTCTAGGGAACAGAATGCCTATTATGACTTAGAGGGTATTAGATACTGGATACCCAGATCATATTTGCCCATTTAGTTTCAGCTGAAAGAGGCATATTTTTTATACTTTGTTACCATTTTGTGAAGCAAGCCAAAAAAATCCCAGAAAATGGAGGTTATCGAGAAGTTTATGTAAAAATTGCACCCTTGATCTCATATAAAATGCTTGTGCAGAGACTCACTCACTCACTGGTGATTAACTTGAAGAGAAGCATCTGGTCAGATTCAGATTGCTTTTGTGGGCAGCAATGAAAATGAATTTTTGGAATTTTGAAAACATTGAAGGAAAGATCTGAGCTTGTGGAGTTCTCTCTGCATTTTTTCTTGATCAACTTTTAATTAAGGAATCAATTTTAAACCAGATTTCCAGGGTGTAAGAAGACCAGTTTTTCTTCCTGAATACTACAGAAAAGCCAGATGAGTTCTTTTCATCCCTCTTTACCAGGCTTGGCAGATATACACCTGCCCTAAAGCTATTCTTGGCTAGTAATGAAGATGAAGCACTGTCAAAAATCAAGATGAAAAAAAGATAAAGAAGTTATTGCCAAAACAAATGGAGAATTTAAATCACAATAACTAGCGATTGAACTATTTATTCAGAATTAAATAGTAGAATTCGAATGAATGAAAATACCAAATTGCCAGCAAACAAACAATCAATCAAACAAACAACTCCTCAGTCTTTATTGGACATCTATCTTTACAAGAGATAATGCTGCTACCTGTTAACCATAGATGTTCACTCCATTACAAGGTAAATTAATTTGAAAGAGATGTACAAGTTTTTAGTAGATGAACATGTTAAATAATGCTGAACTCTCATGGATTCTTTGCAAGGTAATATGCTTCAGTGACTGGAGTCCTTCGAAACCTTAAAATACAGCAGATACAATTTTTAGGGTAGAATTTGAACACACCACATTGGTTTTGTGCTTTTGGAAAAAAAAAACCCTTTTAGTCTTTTCTCAGGCTATGAAGCTTACAGTTTGCAGAGTGCAGTTCTTCTTTGGATTACAAACACAGCTGTACATTTGTCATGGACTGATTCAGACTGCACTGGAGCACAGCAAAGCAGAACACCTGCAATTCATCAATGATATCGTATGGGGCAACAGCACAGAATGAGATTTTAGAAGAAAGAAAAAAGGAAAAAAATAGTCAGAATCCTCAACACCCGTTTTGCTATAAAACAAAGGTGAAGGGACCTGCACAGGAAACCACATTTTTAGGAATAAAATGGTAATATGGATGTCATCAGATCTCAGTGGATACAATCAATAAAATAACAGCTGTCTCTCTACCAACTGGTAAAATAAAACACAAGCTTTCTTAGGCATTATGGGGTTAAAGAAAATGGACTTTTAAAACTACAGACTGACTGTAAGCCCTCTCTGTCAAGAGACCTGGAAGAAGAACAATTTAAAATGAGGTATTAAATAATGGCAGGCTTCAAAAAACTTAGCCAGGAAATATTTCATGCAGTAACTATTCAGCTGGTCCAGGCAGGACAAAATATTAAAAAATTGCCCTACACAGCAGTCAGGGAGAATGACCCTACCTGGAATCTCTGGCAGATGTCACAAAGGACTTTAGGTTGGACTTCAGAGTGTTTAAGTTGAGGATACAAAAGATCCAAGGACAAACTACACTCCAACTGAAAAAGAAAAATTGGGCATGTATGAAAGGATTTGAGGTGCTTCAAAATTTACTGGTCTTGAAACACAGATTCTCCTGACACTGGGGTGGTTGCTATTCAAAGGGATAGTTTCTTCTACATATTTTGCAACTTGTGCTACGTGGAGTAAGTGTGTCACACTGATCACACAATAGGGCCCAATAAAAAAACCTAGTCACCCAGAAATTTTGGAAGTGATTACGGACTGGCCAAAAGGCAAAGACTTTAGAGTATCACCAGTGGAGGAGATGATGCTTTTTTGGAGAGGCCCCCACTGTATAGTGAACTGCATATTGCTGCTCAGGTAAAGAAACTGGTTTTAAAAGTGTATCACAAGAGTGGGGGCACTGAAGAGCATGATCAGCAGATGGATCAGGCTGCTAGTATTGAAGTAACACAGATGGGTCTGGGCTGGCAGCACAAGGATTAATTGGAAGGCCCCATGACACCTCAGGCCATCAAGGAAGAGATGCAATACGAGATGGGCTCATGATCAAGGTGTGGATTCAGCGATGGACAATATTGCACAGGTTATCCACAAATGTGAAACATGCACTGCAGTCAAGAAGGCCAAGCAGTTAAAGCCTCTCTGGAATGGAGGAGGATGGCTGAAATATAAACGGGGAGGCCTGGCAGATTAATTATATCACACTCCCACACACCTGCCTAGGCGAGCACCTTATGCTTACAATGGTGGAAGCAAACACCAGATGGCTGGAAACATACCCCACGCCCCGTGCCACTGCCTGGAATATAATCCTGGCCTTTGAAAAGGAACTCATGGAAACATGAGTCATACAACAGGATTCATTTCTGAAACAACCTCATAGACACCTGGGCCAAAGAGCATGGCACTGAGTGGGAATATCACAGAGCTTATCATGCATCAGCCTCCGGGAAAAATGTTACAATGGTCTGTTAAAGACTGTATTGACAGCAATGTGTGCTTGTGCTGGGATGTCCAAACATTAGGATACACACAGAGCAAAAGCTGCCTAGTTGGTGGCCCCATCCAACCAGAACTGGCTTCATTAAACAACAATTAAACACACCAGTCCACCTCTCCTGCATCAAAAACTACTGTGACATGTGGAATTCAAAGTCATTTTATAAATCAAAAACAATAGATATTTTCAAGAAATGGCCCATATATATAAGGAATGATATCTCTGTGTGTATATAGAAGACAGGGAAGGATGTCTTGAAAGATGTGAGACCTGGGCATGATATAAATAATATAGAATAAGGAGTGGGTATTGCCCTGGTTTTGGCTGGGAAGGAATTAATTTTATTCCTATTGGCTGGTATAGTGCTGTGTTATGGATTTAAAATACGAACGTCAATAACACACTAATATTCTAGTTGTTGTTAAGCAGTGTTTGGACTAAGTCAAAGACTTTTTTATATTTTAACACCATCCAGTCAGCAAGCAGCCTCAAAGGTACAAGTTGGAAAAAGAGAAAGCAGGATGGATGACCCCAACTGGCCAAAGGGTTATTCCATACCGTGTGGTGTCAAGCTCAGTGTATAAACTATGGGAAAAGCTGGTCATGGCCCACTGTTTGAGAATGGTCTGGGCGTTGGTGGGCAAGTTTCTATAATCTAGCCATTATTATAATTTATTTTATTATTATTACTTTTCCTTCTGTTTTTTATTAAAGCATCTTTATCTCAACCTAAAAATTTCTTTCCAATCACACTGAGTGAGAGGATGGAACAAGCAACTGAGTAGTGTTTAGCTACCTGCTGTATTAAGTTACAACATCACTGAGCATGAACTGTTAAAATGCATAATAGTAAAGAGCAGAAAGTGTGCATAGCATGAGCAACTTCATAGTGATATTTCTTAATTTCTAGTTTTGTGCTTGTGCAATTTTTATAAGCACATCATTACTGCTAAAGTAGCTGTCATGAAATACATTTGAGACATAAAACATTAGGGTTCAGGAAAGAAAAAGAGATAGGAATTCCAAACAATAGGAATCACGATTGTCTTGTCAAGGATTAAAAAACATGCTTGTGATGTCATTCTTCATGCTTTATGACACAAGTCCTAACAGTGATTGCCTGGGGTTAGGAAAAGATGTCCCTTTCATTACTGGGATCTCATATCCGATTCTGAATGCTTCAGCATCGCAGCAACACCATGTCTGACCATTTGTCTGAGTCAGCTTCTGTGTTCCCTGCCTCTGTGTCATTTATCCAAGGCAGAAACTCTGCATTATTACCTAGTGATAAGAAAACTCTTAACTCTAATAGCTGTCCCTTAAAGGAAACCAGCCATGAAAGAGCATGCCAACTCTTGATTAGTAACATAGGCAGTTTCCCTTCCAGGCCTCCAAGCAGAGGATTTGGCAATTGTGTATAGCTGTTATGATAAGAGAAACACATACTGCATATTAGGAAATTACACTGGAATGAAATAAGAAAACTCAAGTAGAACGGGAACATTATCACAGAATCCACTGAAAGAAATAATCTGTACAATTATAAAAGTTGTATTTAGGAGATAACAAGGTAAAAGAAGAAATCCAGATGTTACAATGTAAAAGACAAGCAAGCAAACAAATGGAGATCTAAGTTTATTGAATCAACTGTACAGAGAGATCAATAAAGATTTGCTAGCACCAACCTCCAGAGAAGCAAGGTCAATTATTATAAGAAGCTAGCTCTTTCACTCAAATAACTGAAATATTTTCCACTGTATTTTTAGCATGAGTAGATAATAAAGACTTTATCTTGCAACATGAAAAAATGTTATAAAAATAAAACCATTTTAATCTCTAAAATATCACTGATAACTTAAAAATACATTTGACTCTATAGTTAAGATATTGTTCAAACTAGCATTCTCACTATATTTGAATGTTATGTTGAAATGTTCAGAAACAGTAGTTGAAATGACAATACTGTCTCTGACATGGAAATGTTTTAGCATTTATCAGCCCTATAATCATCTACAAGATACACTACCCCAGTTCCAAAGGCGCTGTAAGCAGATACTCGTATCTGCTCCCTGTTCTGCTGCCCTGCATGGGCACAAAAAGGCAGGTGAATCACCCTTCACAGTGCTTAGCTCAAAGTATGTCTTTTCCTACACATTTTAGATATCCAAACCTGTTTTGGATTCCTCTCTGATGCCTGTCGTCTAAAAGATACAGTACTAAGTTTTAGATGCAATTTTCTAACTTTAGGTAAACTGAGTTTCCCAGATTGGATACTGTTTGGAGTCTCTCTTTCTATTCCCTGGTACCAGGTCATTACTATCTGTTGTGGTGTATTTTTGGGTTTACCAGTTTTCTGTACGCATCTGTTCTTTGTTTTATACTGTTTTATATAAGTTACAATGGTTTCTCCCATGTACCCCGATGTTAAACCCTTCTTGGTTTCTCCCGAGTGATTCTCCGGTGTCAATCACAATTATGGGTCCTGTCCATCACTTTACAGCCTCGCCCTGATGTCTAGAAGGTTCTAGCTGGGACGTGGAGTGATTGGGTGGAGTCTCCGGTTCCCCTCCCCTTGATGTATTGATTGGTTCTATTGTCTGTCTTTTATGTTCTGGGTCACTCCGTTCACCCTTCGGATTGGTTCCAAACCGCCCCTTCCCATTTCCCCACCCCCATAACTAAGGTGCTGTACAGGGAGGAAACCCTCTTTTGTGGGCTCTCTCTGGGTGCGTACAAGTCCTGCATGGGCTTAATAAACCCCATTTGAATTTCTCACAAGAGTCCTCCCTTATTCCTCGCCACTGTTCACGCTTCTGCCGGAGGCAAGAACCCACAGGAACGGGGACGTATCACAGAATATGGAACCGTACCAATACTGCGACATCGGTGCTCGAGCTAGCCAGAAACGGGACACGAGTTCCCTGAGAGACGCACCGCACCTTTGCACTATCTGCCCAAGATCTGAAAATGGTGAATTTTCTGAATACAGATAGTCCCTTATGACTATTTATTCAAGAGATGAGTACTATCCATTCAAGAGATGAGCACAGCTCAGCCATTTTTGTGTGTGTTTTCTTAAAAGGCAGCTGATTTCTTAAAATCCCAATCACACTCTAGTTATGCGACAGATCTGCTACATGTAAAATCTTGTTGAATTTCACAGTTCTAACTCCAAGAAACTTGAACCCATTTGCCTAGCCCTAAAAGAGGAAAAAATCTGTTATGTAACACAGGGGTTTTTATTGTCTGGTAAGGTTTTGGCTTTCCCCCAAAGAAGGACTCAAGGGTCATGTATTGCACATTTTTCACTTGTGCTACTGGATATTGATTTACTAACATAAGTTTTCAAATAGGACATGCCTCTCTACAGGAGACATCAGCAAATACATACAAAGGAATAGTTCTGTGCAGCTACATAAAAACCACATTTTAATATGAGTGGAATTTTGCCTTCTTAAGATGACACTCTTCTCTGCAGAAAACTTTAATACAATTATGCAGGTTTTTTTATGAGAGCATGTAAGAGGTTAATTTTTCATACTGATTAGCACCTACAGTCTAGAAATCAGGACACTTCCTGTTGGAAATGTAAAATCACTAGCAAGTCATAAAAAATTACCTTCCTTCCCAGCATGAGGTGAGTTGCAAAAAATGAAACTGTTGCTGTCATAGTTACCATTATAGGATGCTAGCTGAGTAAAATATTAAAAAAGAGTTTGATCATACCTTTGATTTTCAATTTATCTTACGCCTCTTAACCTTCTGTAGTGCATTGTGCTTGAGGATTAAAACCATTAGTTTAATAACTATAATTAGTCATAATTATCCTAATAGGGGATATTAGTTAATGAAATCTCATTTCAGTGTTCTTAATAGATTTAATTAATACAATATTTATGTCAGCTGGAGAAACAGAGGCATTTTGCAATTCACATAATTCTTTATGACTTACCAAGAAGTATCAATTTAATGGCAGTTACCAAAATACAATCAAAGGTGAGCGCTCAGTGTGCCAGGAATTTACCTTGCACCAATAACAGTAATATCAAGATCTTTACACCTCATCCCTTTACTTCTTCTGAAAAGAATTTTTAAACAGCCTTGGCTGGTATTTTCTAGTAATTTGTCTTTCTTCCAAACATCTTGGAAAGTGCCCTACCAAGGAGTTCAGATGTTATTCAGTCACTAATGTACTTTCCTCACCTATGGTCTCTTTTCCCCTTTCTGAGTGATGGTCAATAAAGTCAAATAAGTCAAAAAATTTCCAATAACAGCAATAGATCCTGATGTGGAAAGAATCCCTATATCCCTATTGCCTCTCAACAGCTCTGGACTTAGAAAATTCATATTTGCATTTAAGTAATACACGCTTAAACCAAAGTACCATGTGTTGAATTGCGCTGTCATAGCTCAGGGCCTCAAGTACTGTAAAGAAAGCGGCTTTAGATTTATAGAAATACCCTTCCCTGTGGACAGAGGCAGCTCTAACTTTGGGGAAAGTGAGGAAGGCCCATTCTCAGCTATAATCATCGGTTAAATCCTATTCCCCATCTGTGCTAACTGTGATGATGCCCCACCATAGTAGCACTAAGCCTGTCACCTCAGCACATTGGAAGAGTACCTTGCCTGTGGATCTGCCCTCAGGTGCACATCACCAGCAGCTAAAAGGCCTGAGTCCTATGTTGGAGCATATTCAGTAGAAAGAAGACAGAATTTTAAAAAACATGATAGATTCTCCAAGAAAATGAAATATTGCTGAGAAAAAGAAAAGGAATTTTTCATTGTTTTGAGTAAGAGATTGAAGACTCTTGTGAGGTTTGCTTTTTCGCTTAGAAAAATTGATAGGAGTCTTTCATCCTTTCAGCCTCACTGCCAAAGAGTCACAGATGCTCAGTCTGCCTGTCCCTGCTGAAAGCAGAAAATGGTCCAGGAACTTGGACCATTCATGTAAAAATTGAAACTGATAGCAGTTGTCTAGGTGAGCAACCAGGGACCCATCATTTTCAGTCTTTCTACCATAAAAAATGCTTCCTTAGGAAAAAAAAAAATTTCCCTACTAGAAATTGATTTTCACACAAAATTATCAACTATCTCCAAGCTTATAACACTTGTGCATGAACTCTGTACTATGTAAATTTCATCTCCAAGTTAAATGTTAGCACACCATCTAGCACAGAATTTCTAAACCCATGTAAGTAAGTTGGAAGGCAAATTTTGTTTTCAGCAATGACTTAAACATTTATGGTTTAAACGCTTTGGAAATTTTAAGTCTAGGGTTTTCAGATATTTCTCACTAGAGATAAAATGTGCAAGTGGAAGTAAAAGGACAAAAAAGCAACCACTTAACTGAGAATTGAGGCTTTTAAACTTTCTACAAAAAAGTGCCACTTTAAGGGTCTGTTATATAAAAAGTGCCCCTTTAAGGGTCTGAATTCTCCATGGGAATGGACTGATATGGATTGATAATTTTGATAACTTGCTTTGCTCATGATTTTTTTATATGCTGAGAAAATTATTAGAGGGAATCTAGTGAGCTCTTAGTTCCCACTTCTCCCCAGCCACACATTCCCTCCCATTCCCTCATGCCAGCCTTTGAGGTCCAATGGTTACATGATATGTTCAAGCAGGAAGCCGATGTACTGAGACCTGATCATTTATTGCCTTTTGTTTGTTTGTTTGTTGGTGGTTTTTTTTTGTTTGTTTTAATTAGTTTTAAGCAGTGTCAGCTCATTAAGGACATGAGAATAGAGCCATGACAGGATGAGAAGTGAGATCTGCGCTGGCTGCCCCATTTTATTCACTGGAAATAAGATGGGTAAGGGAAAGAAGTGTAAATCTACTGAAACTCAGAATAAAATTTCACAACTGGCTTCTTTTTTTGGGCTGTTGCTCTGCACATTGCCTGTTCTAAGAAAGATTTGAACTGTCCAAAGAAGCAGGTTTATCTTGATGTAAATCATGTTTATAAAATTTTCTCTTCCATGTCTATGATTGTTTTACCTTGTACACCTGAAAGTCACTGTGGGAGAAAAAAATCAGAAGTAATGTCTATAAGCTAATTTTGCCTTATCTTTCCTAATCAATGCATGTCTAAAACCAAAGGTGATGTTTAAGGCAACATAGGCAGTCAAAAGGCAGCCCATGCTGCCAATGTTAACACACTGAAGGGCCGTAATTTCAAATTTTTTTGTGTTTTTCAAAATGTTTCCCTGAAGAAGATTAAGCATGATAGCATTATACATGTTATAATTATGAAAAATTAAAAATTCCAGTGGGTTTTCAGCTGAAAGGGTTCTCTGCTATACAATTTTATTTTTTTTAAAATTACTGAAGAAGTAAACATAGAATTACATTGAATTCACTGAGGCCTCCTTGAGCTTTCTTCGCCAATCACAAAACTAGCAACAGCATGCACAGAGGAACTATGCTAGTTACCAACAGAGATTCAGGAAAAAAATTAAGTTTGTCTTGAACATTTATTTCTTGGGGTTTCTTACTTACATCAAGCCTACTGTTGAAATTTAGACTATAGGGAAAGCAATCTTCAAGCTAACCTATGTGCAAAGCATTCTAACTCCAATTTTGAGGATTTCAGAGGGACTTCAGAAGCATTTAGCTTTGGGCTATTCTTCCATTGGGAAGAGAATCCTGCCCAAAGAGAAGCTTTACAGTAATTATCATCATCCTGGAATTTTACAAACAATGCACATGATAATTAAGAACGCTTTAAAATATCACCCTAACCATTATTAATTCCTTTGGTATTTATGGTAATAATGGTAATTGTGATGAACTCATTCTGCGTTAATGTGAGTGCTTCTGGAACTTCACATTAATTTGTAACAGTATATTGAAATGTTATTCAAGAAGGATATCACACAATTTATTTTTAAATGTTTGTAAAGTCTTTAAAATCGAAGACCTGAAAAAAGTGCAGGTTTTTTCCCACTGAAAAAATTGTTTTTGTTTGGTTAAACCCATAGTTTCTGCTGAGATTTAACAGTGATGAAAACTGACAAGGTTGAAGGGAATAAGGTGAGGCTCATGTCATGGGCAATACATACAGAGAGACAAGAAAAAATCTTGTACTTCTCAAAAGTGCTTACTTAAATAATTTTTGCTTTCATTTTACACCTAGTGACAACTGCCAGATTTATGCCAGTGGAAATTAAAAATTATAAGTTTATTCAGTGGATGAAGAATGCTGGCTTCTGCTATTGTTAACTGTATCTGATCGAAATGGCGATTTATAATGAGGCTTGGCTGATTCAGTTTGCATATGTGTTCCAGTGTACCATCATCACTGCAGTATCTTCAATAATGATTGGAGTGTTGCAGATGTCTTAGTCCACTATGTTCACAGTATGTCAATTTTTCTTAAATTAATAATTTAAACTGTAATCCTTCAAACTCTTGAAGTTAGCTACCTATGAGGTTTATTTTTCCACTTGAACTGTCTGTTGCACTTAGGACTGAACATCTTCCACATGGGTGAAAGACCAAATCTAAAGGAGATATGTGATTTGTTCTGCACTTTTCAAAGCTGCTTTCAAAATCTTAGCAGGTGTTGAGATTTACTTTTCACACACCATAAGCACAGAACCATACTATTTCCCCTGTCAGCAAGGCTGATTCCTGCTGCTCCTTCTCCCTTAAGAACTGCATGGCAAATTCATATTATATAAAGCTCCTCCTTCGTTTTTGCAGTGTTATTGTCAGTGCAGCTGATGGAAGTCACAGGGAGTGGAAATCATTGGCAAGGGGAGAAAAAGCTGCTTATATCTACTTTACTTCCCAGGGAAAATGGAATGACTGACCTTAGGTTTCTGTATTAGTAAAATTCACCAAGGGCTTAAACTAAATGTCACTTAAGCAGTGCATAGGCTGCGGTTCACATGTGTTTGTGCCCTGCCAAGGAAAAACTGGTAAGAATTCATTCAGATGCAAGAACAATGTCACTACTTTTACCACCTTTTCATTTTCACATTTTGTAAATACTGGACTTTGTGAACTTTTTAATGCTAAAATACACATAAAAATCAATGAGCAAAATCAAATGAGCTTTGTTAAGCTCAAACTCTGTTATTCTAGACAGGACACAGCTGGAAATCCTCTGAGCTTTTGCTGGCTATTCCTCTGGAATAAAGAATGTGCAACCACTTCACTCTCACGGATATTGTTATGTGCCTCTGATTCCTGGATAGTAGCTTCACTCTGAGGAATGGGTAGGCAGGCAGATCCCAATGCAGCCTGGATACTGCTGGCATCACACTGCTGCAAAAGGTAGCTTTATGCTCCCTTTTCCCCCAAACCTTGCTTCATACACTGCTTACTTCACTGGCAGCTGAAGATACCTGTGACATTAGTGGAATTGTGTAAGGAAAAGCAGACATGAGATGTACAGGCGGGAAAAAATGAGATTCACAGGACGATTTCCTGTGAAAAGATAGATTCCTTCATATCTTTCATGTGTTCAGTGGTACTAGAATGTTTCCCTGTAAAGGAAATCTTTGCTTTGACCCGTTAGTAAATACGTCAAAAAGAGACAGAAACAAAAAACAACAACAACAAAAAACAACAACATCAAAAAATCTTTAACCTGAGTTAGGCAGCTGTCCAGAAACAGACATACAAAAATACCCTCACAAAAGTGAAAATGAGAAAAAGATGGTAGGCATTTCTCAAAGGACAGCTCTTCTGTGTCGTCCATTTTTTCCATGTTTATATGTCTAGCTCTACAGCAAAATTTGCAGGAGGAAAGAAACCTTTCCACAAGGTATGGGATAACAGTGCTTTGCAATCTCTGATGTTGTTAATCATCACATCTGCCAAAATGGCAAAAGATTACATTTACAGAAACTGAACACTCATCCCTTTGTTAATTTTTTGATACTGGGAAGAAATCAAAAGATTTCTGATCTTGATATCTTCAACATCTGAGGATATTTTCCAAAATGCAAAGTGAATTTCCCTGAATAAATGCATTCAACTAAAATGTGTTGAGGATGTACTTTTTAATAGTTTTATAAATTGTATATATGATATGAAGTTATATATATGGGTGTATAAAACTATTTTCTTTCATAAAAATACATGCAAAACTCATGGTAAAAAAATGCAAAGGGGAGAACAAAACTGACTGGAAAGGCAGAAAATTGTACATAAATATAAAGAAGGGCAAAACCTCAATTAATAAAGGTAGCAGGTTTTTTAGAAATTTCTAAATTTGTCAGTTTTTTCTAAATATATGAACTTATTCTGACTCTCAGAAAAAAACAAAATATCTCCAGATTAAATTCTAATCCAAAGAAACATTGAATATACAGTGAGAAAAGAAGTTAGCACCCAAAAATAGAAGACAAAAAATCCTAGTTGCTAATATTCTGATATATTCTCTGTCTTAAAACATAGCCTTCTACAGTGAAAATTATTATTGCTGCTTGTTGCAAAAGATGGTTTCTTTCCCACAACTCTAGTGAGATTTTTGATTCCCATATTCCTTTCACACTTTCCGATTGCTGCTTTGGTTGGTGCTATCTTTGTGCTAACTCTCTTTCCATCAGTTTTTTATTCTTAGTGTTGTTTGATATGCTTTACATTTCAGCATCTTTTGCATTTGTATTGCCATTTTTTGTTTGTAAACAAAATGGATTTTACAGTACCTTGCATTTTAATTTAAAATACCATGAGAGCCTATCAAACTTTGAAAGTATGTTGAAATTAGCATTTGTATTTACCCCTTCACTGTGCTGGTAATAATCAGTGGAACGAAATGTTAAACCACAGAAATTCATCTTTTATGGCTGGATAATCCCATCAAGAGGGAACAAGAATAGGCCGTTCTCTTCTTTAATAGGCTTTAAGATGCATCTGTCTTACAACAGACATCAAACCACATCAGTCATATTAAAAAGTATTTATATTGTCATGATTTAGTTACTTGAAATAAGACTTATAAAGACCAAAAACTTACTTACTGTTTTTTCCCAGTAAATTTGCAGCCTTTTACTCAAAGGAATGCATAGGTATACAATTTAAATATAAGAAATGCAAAGAGAAATTTGCACTCATTGGTTCCATTGAATCATATTAACGCTATAAGATTAGAAGAAACATAGCAGAGATAATCCCATTTTTAAAAAAAGTAATGGAAGAGTGCAAATAGGTTAAAATTATTTAAATTTGCCCAAATCAAAGCACAAGTAGAGTGTTTAGGGCCATATAACTATAATGAACAGATTTTTGAAAACAGTACATTATCTGTCACTGGTTTTTGTCTCCACATGAAGTGTCCCAGAATTACAATCTTTCAGGTGCTTGTATTAAATTAGCATTATGCTGTAGTGTCTTTAGAACAATTGTACCTCTACACATTGACTACTGCTCTAGATCCCATCTGTGAAATGAGTGCTTGATATAGTGCCACCAGTGAAGTCCGAGGTCAGAAGTGCATCTTGTCTGGTATTTTTCAATTTAAAAAACTAGAGAATGAAATTTAAAAAGTCAAATGACAGTGACAGAGGGTAGATAAAAGACTTACATAAACAGAAAATACACATGGGAGTGAAACTTGAATGAAGAGGCATTGCCTCGCTCAGCTCCTCACTGAAATCTGTCACCACACCACAATGAGTTATAGATGGGATGAAATTCTTCAAGATGATCTGTCCAATGTACCTTTTGATTCAACATTAAAATGAGTGATTTTTCATAACTGGTTTTAAACTCTGTATCTGGCTTATGAACCTAGCAGTGTATGTGGGTGTAATGAGTTATATGAGAACATGGCAAAAGATTTGGCATTAAAGTTCATAACCTCCCAAACCTGGGCTTCGAGGTGGCAATTTTTATCTAGGGAGAGGGAAAAGGTAGTGCTTCCTCAGAAAGGTCATAGCCCACATATTAATTATCCACATGAGTTGTTGGGTACCCAACCACAACTTCAGCAAGTCTGCCAGCTGTTGAAGAACTGGCAGTGAATATCCTTGCTGATCCAGGACAAGCAGGGATCACCTGATGGTTTGTCCATGTCCTGGCGGCAACAGAAAGCAGGTTGGTGGCAGCACAGAGTTCTGCAGCAGTAAATCTGCTTCTGTTTGTCTGCCCTTTCCTCTTCCTCATGTACACTGTTCCCAAACATTTTATTCATGTGACAGCAGAGCTTGCTTAGTGATCCTCCAAATTCAGTTTTTTTGATAAATTCTTTTGCAAACCCATTACAAGAGATGACTAGTTTAGATATGAGCCCTTTCGTGAAAAGGTCTCCTTGATTGCACACAACTTAAATATTTGTTATAAAATATTAGCAAATATTACATCTGATGCCAGGTTCTCTGTGACATCTCGTTGCTCGTGTTCAAGAGAAATACTGCTTTAGTTGAAATCAAATGAAAGAATACATGATACCTGTTGCTCACTTGAAAAATAAAAAAGACTCTATGTTTTTCTCCAAAACAGACTGATCCACATCCAGCTTGAGCAGGATATCTACAAATATTTTGATTTTTTTGTCTCTGAAATGCAAGGAAATGCAGTATGCAAAATCCATAAGTACCTTCGCTAGCTTTCAGGTACAAAAGACTGAATACTTTTTAAATGGAATAATTCACCACTTTGTAAGGAGCAGTCAACAATACCGAGTGGAGACTATGGCTACGGGAAACTATTTTAGAACAAATGTCAAAGCCAAATTATGAAATTAGGCAATATACATTTTAGAAGAAAAACTACATAAAATTTTTAAGTATAGTCGGCCTGTCAAGAACACAGTGTGGGGCCATTTCTCATACTGAATTCATGGGTCTAAAAATATATATTCTCTTATATATGTTGATTATGTTAAAATATAGTGTATGTAAGAGGAATATTTCTTTTGAAAACATGAATAACTGCATATGTCAAATGAGAAGCCAAGAAGTTATACCTGACATATGAGCTCATTTAATGCCACTGAGATGTGTGCACAATCAGCTAAAGGACTTTTAAAAATTGCTAGTAATTTGTTTGATAACTTGCATGAGTTCCCTAAGAAAGATTAATTTCTTTAAAGGGAAGTATCCATTTTCTTCTTCCCAGAAAATTAGATCCTTTTCAAAAAAACTAATTTAGAAGAACATAATTTTTCTCAAACTAAAATAATGATATTACAAAGCTATTTTTCCTTGTTCTTTGTAAATTTAGTAATACTTAGGTATAAGAATGTTTTTTAAGAAAAAACTATATTTGCCTACATAAAAAAATCTATTTAAGATCACAGCCACTGCCTTAGTACAGAAGCAAATCAAAGACAACTACTTACATGAGAAGACATGGATTCTACCAGTATCAACTATCTTCCTGACTAATACAGTACGTTGATTTTGAAAAGTTTTTGTCCTTTTTTTTTTTTTTTTGAAAGTTACTATTTCTTTTTTGTAGTGTCTCTTTGCTGTAGCTTACTGCACTTGGCTGTTACTGTCAAGGGACCTGGCTATCCTATAGGAGAAAACTGCACAACTTTTGAGCTTTTCCATGCATCAATATTCTATTGGTTCAGAAAATAAACATGACTCTGGATTTCTGTTTCTGAAACTCTTTCGCCTTCTTTCACCAACGTAAATGTGACTAGTAAATAAAGTCAAGGGAAATTTATTTCTTAGAGATATCACTGCCATGTGGTTTTGAGTCATAATATGAAATTCCAATATTTCTAATACAAAATGGGTGGAAAGCATTTGTTTTATTCAATTTAGCATTTTGGAGTGTGTTGCAACTGCTGATAGTGGTTTAAATTGACTTCCAGCTAATGACATTAGAAAACTACTTAATTCTGATTACAAAATGAGAGACTTTACAGTCTAATGAATTTTTAATAAAACTTCTGTGTATCATTGTATGGGCCTGCTCCTTAGCGCATGAGATGGAGATAACATTCCTCATATTCCATTTGTTTCCCTGTTTCAGGGAAATGATAATAAATCATCTGAATATTTGCAGTTCCACCTTACCCTGCTAAGCATAATCTCTCTTGAACACATAGGTTAAAATTCTTTCCTTAGTTAGACCTCTACATTTGAAAAATTGATGCTTGAAAACTTGATTTGTTCTTCAGAAAAAACATGTTCATTTCTTAAATCACACATACAAAATGCCACAAAGTGCCAACCATGAGAGTGGACTCGGATATCCTGATGTTATCTGCCTTAGAGAAAGGCATGTAGTTTGTTTTAGCTGACTCAATTATTTGCATTATCAAAAAAAGAGATAAAATATTGCAGAGGAATTGCAGAGGAATTATCTGTTGAGTACCTTTTATCTGTATGTCTATCATATACCACACCTAATTCTCCAGTTAAATTTTGAATGGCACTACATAAAGCAGGGTATCTATTTCTAGATATTGAAAGTAGCAGGGATGAGATTTATCTGTAAAAAAAATGCAGCTCATAAATCTTCATATCATATTCTTACTCAAGCACCTGTGGGGAAACCAGGCACAATATGATGTTTGGGATAAGTGGGACTTTTTAAAAGAGTAGAGGAAAGGACTGTTAGTATTTGATTGAATTATTTCTCCCACGCCTGTTTCAGAAGGTAAATCTTGGGACTGCAATTGCCAAGAGTGTTGGCAGTCACAAGTGTTGTGAAGTACAAAATTGTAACTTCAATGACATTGATCTGTGGGAGATGTTTATTTATTACCTCATCCCATTGTTGCTAGTGTTGCTACCACAAGAAAATCATAAGATCTGTTTATTATTTACTTAAAGATGATAAAGTCATATGAAGGGGTGGCTTTGCCCTTGCTTGATTACTGGCCCCTTGCATTAATATTCTAAAGCCATTTTAGATATTAATGTAATAAACAAGCTGCAAAGAAAATAAGTGTAAGGGGACATCATTACAGCTTGTGTTTCTTCCCTCCTTTTCCTATCTTGCCCTTCTGAATTCTTGTCTTGTCTGTGTTTCAAGATGCTGACAATGTTTGTGGAATCTGTTTTTGGATGCATGAGATTTATCTGTACATGTTATGATTTCAGTTTCATGTTACTTTTATGAGACACTTTTTTTTTCATGTTAATGTCCACCTAATAAAAAATTCTTATCTGTAATAGAATGACACCAAATCTCTTTTTGTGCAGTCAAGAGAATATAATAGCTGAAGGCTGAGGTTTCTCTATGCTTGCTGTGAAGTAGGTTAGAATAATGTAGAATTACTTAAGTAGTTATTAGGGAAAGGGCATTAAAGAAGGGATGAAAAGACATAGAAAATGGTTTGGGAAGAAAACAAGAAAAAGAAAGAAATTATTTCCTAGTGATGGAGAAGAGGACTCCCCAAAACGAAAAAAGGAAGTTATTCAGAATATGTAGAATAGAAAATGTAGAATAACTTTGCATAACTGAATAAAACTGAAGACTCGTCCCTGGAACAAGAATTAAGAGAAAGCTTCAACAAAACAGTGTTGCAGTTACAAAATTTCTTATAATAGAAAGTAAAGAATGAAGACATAAATTTTACTAGTTTGTATATTATTCACTGTTCCTTTCAAATACCCCTTAAAACCTAGTTTTAGACCTGGGTCTGGAAATCTGTCAAAATGTGTCCCAAGATCAGTTAGCTTGCATCAATAATTCTGGCTGCTAGGGTTACATAGCCAATGAAGAAGTAACAGACAGAGTGTCCCCGCCTAGGAAACATGCTGAAGAAGACAAGAAGAGAATGACTTCCAAAACCTGCTGATCACTCTGTTGCAAGCAGGGCTCTAAGCCATGGCGTATCCTTGTGACTCAGATGAAGTCAACTGGCCAATCTTTGCATCAAACTCGCAGAAACAGAAGGGAGAACTTAGTGCAAAAGTAATCAGGGAAAAATCCCTCTCTTCTGCCTTTTCTGTTGAGCAACAGTATCATTCAATCTTTTTGGAGACACCAGCACTCAAAGTTTAGTCAACCATTTTGAGAAGTGTCTTTTGTCTTCACCTCACAAAAGAGAAAGACAAAAATGACAACAGAAAGATTTTAAGTAAAAAAAAAAAAAAAAAAAAAAATTAAAAAACCCTAACTTTTTTAAACAGAACAATATTTAGGCCTGTCAAGAAGAATCAGGTACTTGCTGTTTTCTTCCAGAAGTCCTAAAAGAGGCAGTAAGCCCTCTTACTATCCAAACTGGAGTTCAGCCAAATACGTGATCAGTGATTATTGTTGCTCGACTTGAATCCGAAATTGGTGTGTCTGCTGAACTTCCTGGCAAAACTTGTAGAAAGAGAGAATATATTTAATTCCAGGACCTATACACTTGATGAAAAGCTGTAACATTTCATTGCATGTTAGTGGTTCAGATCTGGAATAGAAATTTTAAACTTCTACATAGAAAAAAATCTTACAAATAGACTACAAGAAAAAAAATCTGAATTAAATGTGAACTTGCTAATCAGAAGTAATGTGAAAATAAAGCACTAGTAGACTAGTAGGAATAAACAATAAAATGTTTAGGTCTTGTGCAATCTGGAGAGATTTCCACTCCCCTGGGAAAAACTCATAGCATGTATTTCCATGGAAGTCTGTGGTTTTTAGTGTCCAGTGAGTTATGAAATTTAGATTCCAGGCTTGTCTTTTGTAATCATTCTGTAGGTATTCCTTTAGATGTCCTGGACTGAGAGGTCAAGTATGAAGTAGTTCTTGTGAAAGATGTTCTTCCATCTGTGACTGGGTGTCTCCATTGTTTATTGATTATATGTTTTTATTGTGTCTGATGTGTCTGATGGATTTTTCTGTTTCATTTCTAGAAAAGCTTTTAATTAACTGGATATAATAGATTGTATTTTGGAATATAGAATCATGGATTTTCATCCTCCAGCCTCTTCAAGGCATTTGGGGATCCTCAACAAGATATTTTTTTCTGCTGATGGGTTTAACAATAATGGAACTAGGGAATTATAAGTTGTGGTTGATGAAATGATTTTCCATGTAGGTTTCAGTGCACCATCGCAATAAGGTCCCTTTAGTCTTGAATTTAAGAGGAGAAATTTATGCTGCAAAATTAAACAATCTACTGTAACAGTCTAATTTTTTTTTGAGGTATAGTTGTTGTAAAGACTGGTCTTAGATTGTGACAGTGAACACTAACAGAAAAAGAATTTCAAAATTAAAGAGAGATTCTTTATTTATTGTTAAAAGCATCAGTAATGTCAAGAAAACAGAACTTTGCTGTGTAAGATGTGGTGATCCAAAGAGGAGTTTTGATCTTTGGTGTTTAACATCATGATAACATGAGCTTTCTTGATTTCTGTCAAATGTTGTATCTCTGGAATTTTAGTTTTCTTACTTGCATTCAGAAACTGCACATGAATTGCAATAAGTCATATCTATTTTATAACTAAGGTTCAGATTGCTTCCTGGAGTGTCATCCATTGTTCCTTTTAATGTAGTTCCAGAAAAAAAAAGTTATGTGCTGCTTATGGAGACTGTGTGCACTAAATGCTGTATTTTAATGGACATTGCTACAGTGCTAGAAATTTTTTTAAACAAAATTTATACTTTCAGATTAAAGCTAATGGCTACTTTTGCACTCAGCATATGGTTTTCACAAAGTGCTGACAAAACTCTCCACCCACTAAAGGAAATAGGAGTGTTTCTGCAGACTTCAGCAGAAGCCCACTAAGACAAAGAAGAGGATTACAGCAGTAACTAAGGTATTATCCTTCTTAACAGATGAGATACAGTGATATGACAAAGAAAAACCATTCTGCAGAATTACTGTACAAATTAGGCTTGTGCTTAGGGCTTATAAAAATAATGCTCTCAGCAGGTGATTTAGCACAGATGAAGTCAAGGTGGGGATATAAGCAGGGCTGAATCCTCCCTGCATAAAAGCCATGAACCCAGTCCAAGCTTTTTTATTCACCTGACAGCTGCTCCATGTCGTAGAACAGTGATGTCATTTTTTTTCTCTTGTAGCTGTAAGTAAAAATTAGAATACCAGCAAAAAGAAGTGCTATTACTGCTGTCACTATGGCTGTAAGTCTTGTCAGAAAAGAGGAAAGCAAGTAAAACGACATGTAGGCATCAAAATCTGTACCAGCCTTCTACAATAAACACTGAGAAATGGTTGTATAGAAATAGAGGCTTACCAGAGAATCACTGCTTTAGCGTAAAAAGTCTATTTGCTCTTCTGTACCCTATGAAAAACAGAAAATAATTTAGTAAGTCTATACAGAGAGCTCTTATCCTTTTATCTGGCTCTTCTAGAAATCTGTGGAGCCACTCAGGCAGTACTAAACAGAATAAAACCCATGCTCATCTGTAACAACTGCCTGGACAATGAGCCATTGGAGAAGTCAGTCTGTGGTCCATGCTCACTGTGGTCAGTTGCACTCCTTTTCCTTTTTCCTAAAGAAATTAGTGCTGCTGCTTCTCCTTTGTCCCACCCTTCCTTTCCTCTTCCTTCTTCCTGAGTCAAACTCATCTTCTCTTGGCAGCTACTGCTCCTTTCTCACTTGACTTTAAGAGCTGCCTTTTTACTTACAAGAGAGCAGGAAAAAACTCCATGTATTTCTCTGGGTCTATGTTCCCTTTATAATAATGATCTACTATTAATAATACATGGAGGGCTTATTTAAAATATCAACTCATCTACTGGAAAAAGAAAACAGCAGCTTTAAACTGTTCCCCAGCTGAAAGTAGGAATTTAACTACAGCAATAAACTCCATGAAAATAATTCTCACAAGTCAAAGGGGTTATTCACAAGGCAGAGGCTAATCAGGCCTCAGTACCAAAACAGAGACACTAATTGCCTGATTTTCAGTGTCACTGGACACCCGCACCTCCTACTGAAGTGTACATTGCGGGCAGAGGAGCAGGATAATAAGAATGTATAGGTTAGTTTTCTGTTAGGATGTGGAATGCAAGGAAAAATGTACAACAGCAGATAACAGTGGCAGAAATAGTTTATTCCCTGTGTACTCTGAGTTTGCCATTTTAATTTCTGTTTGCAAAAGTGGTTAAAATTTATAATATTTAATGTCCAATACTCATTGTTGGTACAGTGGACTCTGCAAAACAATGTTGAAATTAAAGCTGAAACCAACATAATGTGAGCTATAAGTCATATATAACAAAATGACAAATAACCCAGTTCAGATTTTGAGAATGCCCTGTGATAAGCTGCATACAAATTTCCATGGAAACACAGACAATTGGCCTTTTAACAAATAATCCCTATGTTGAAATATCAGCGTGTCATTTTTTTTTAAATGGACAAATAAATGAAGATTATGTTCAGTTTGAGTACAATAAAATAGAATTGCCGTGGATTCCACAAACTAATTGTTCACTGCAAATAATTCATTGATGTTTCCTTCTGTACTACAAAACTCTAATAATTTTCCAGTCATTTCAATGAAGCAATAGTTCCAACATTTTTTATTTTCATGTTCTTTTGCAGTGATAGCTATTGAAATATTGGTTTATTTTAATTAAGAACTGGCTTGTACAATATCTTTTATTACTTATGCAGCAAAGTCTGGCTTAGTTTGTTGGATACCTTTAGATGCAAATATGTTTCAAGGCAAATGAAAAGCAATATTCATTCCAATTGCAGTAAACAGTTTAAATGTTTAAAGAAATTGTTAAACCACAATAATGAATAGCACAGGTACCTGAATGATGCCAAAAGTAAGGTGCTGGACAATTTATAAGGAAAAAAAATCCAATTTCCAGACATTAAGAACCTCAGCTACTTTTTGAACACCCCCACCTGCCTCCTGGTTTGTGACAAAGTATTTTCACTCTATCAGGAGGTGCAAAATTTTGCTGGATCTAAATAAACAATTTTCTTTAACTAATGCTAATTTTAAGGGAGGAGAAAACACTTTAAACCAGTATCTATTATTATTAAGCAACTTTTTGAAATTCTAGAAAAGGAATTTCAAAAGAGAAAAGAGAAGAAGGGAAAGGAAGGAAAGGGAATAGGAAAGTGAGAAGACAGAAGGGGGAAGGCTGAAGAAAAGAAAGGAAAAGAGAGAGTAAAAGTAATTTTACATTCCACTACCATCTAACTATTGGTCATAGTCCACCACCTGTAGAGTAATTCTGCAATTTATTCAAGATTATGTTTGAACAAGTGTGTTAACAGAACTTTTTTTTGCATTCCTCAATTTAAAAACCACAGAGAATTAAGAGACCCTTACATTCTGTCAAATCTACATCTCTGGTAACACAGAAAACAGGGAAAGAAACTAAAGATACTAGCAAGGGAGATCTATGCGTAATTCATGCATTATATGGGTGAATTTTTAACATTTTCCCAAAAGATTGGAAAATCACATATACCACACTCTCAAAAAAAAAAAAAAAAAAAAAAAAAAAAAAAAAAAAAAAAAAAAAACTCCCTCTTTTCCCCCCCAAAAAGCCGCAANAAAAAAAAGCTGCCTCTTTTCCCACGCAGATAGCTGCAAGTGCATCAGAATTGAATATAGCCTGGCTTTGTCCCTTCTGTGCTGCAGAATTTACTGAAAATTCTCTGCATTATTTTTTGCAGGTTCTCTCATCCAAGGACATAAGATGGCTGCAGAGAATCTAATCTTATACAGAAGGTTAAAGAATTCTTCTCGATCTGTTTATTTACTGTTGGAATTAGACGATTTTGTGAGCACACACTATGAATCTGGTTAGAAAGAATTCGAATAAAACACAGACGTCTGTTGAAAGACAAATGTATGAAACAACCTTCTGTGTAGATGACCTGAAGGCAACATGCTTCTGAATATAGTATTTATGACTAAAAACATACATTGCTCGCTATTTTCCATGTGCAGAGGATACAATTTTGAAAGAACTGAGGTTTTTCATAGTGCAAACTCTACTATTGTTGTTTCTAATTCAATTTTTTTTTTATTCAAACTTACCACTTTAAGGCTAAAGCTTCTTTGGAATAGTGCCTAATAGCATTTGTTTTCAACAAAAAGCATCAGGAAGTCAAGAAAACCATCTCTTAGTATTAGCATCATAAATAATGCACAAAAAGAGCTAAGGGTAATGAAGTTATAATTTGTGGGTTTGGTGGGTTTTATTTTTTAAATGTCTGAAAATGTAGTCGCCTATAAAGCAGAAAAATTCATTGTGGGAACAAACAATATTATCTATTTTGCCCTAGTTACAGCCCTGAAGTGGACATATGTAACATATTGTCAGGCAATTAAACTGAATAGCTAAAAGGTTTGTTTAAACATGTAGCACTTATTTGAGAGATAAGTTGTGGGACAGAACTTCTGTGTCTTTTACAGAAACAAAGAGTTTGGTGTAATATTGCAAAAATATTCATATTAGGAAAAAACCCCAGGTTTCAGAGTGTTGCTACCCACTTTAAAATGTTTTTTAAGTTGAAATACAGAAGAAAAGCTTTATGTCTTTTTAGGACACATCATGACTTTGAAAGTTTGGGAGTTTTTATGGTGAAACAGAACAAATGGTGATTTCTCTATCTAGGTTCGAAACCTTCTGCTATAATTTTCCTTCAAGCTTAATTTTTGGTTTAATTTTATCACACATAATTAATACACATCAAGGACTAATTGCTTAATCTCTTTTGAAGATAATGTATTAGAAAAGAAGTTGACTGAAACCATCTAGAACTGGCTATATGAGTTAATTGTAGGAGAGGCCACTCTAAGGGTTCCAGAGGGACTATTTGGGTTTTATCTGCTAATAGTGCTGTTATTGTTCTGTGGATCCTACTCTTCAAGGGAATGTGAAAACAATGCTGAGGGCATCTTAGCCTTGATCACTTTCTCTTCCCCATCTACATTGCCAGACTGTGCAGGCAGGTAAACCCACTGAATAGAAGGAGATGCAACCTGTAGGAATGGCCTTCCCATCACCTCACCATTGACAATTTTCAGCATA
The DNA here is from genome assembly GCA_013399915.1 of Illadopsis cleaveri. Classification (NCBI taxonomy): domain Eukaryota; kingdom Metazoa; phylum Chordata; class Aves; order Passeriformes; family Timaliidae; genus Illadopsis; species Illadopsis cleaveri. The sequence continues at coordinate 249,120 of VXBB01005490.1, read as the reverse complement.
TGGTGGAAGATGGGCAGGACTTGCACTCTACAAACAAAACAAACTTTGCCCTTGCTCCTTACCTTACAGTCTATGTCCTCCTAATACTAAAAGTGTGTGCTGTTTCTCCACAACCATTATTCCCAGAAAAATAAAACACTTTGGCATACCTATTATTTTAATTAGTGTGTAGCCTTCAGCAAAGCTCTTGAGCAGTAAAATTTCATGCATTTTCATAAACCCCACCAAAAATTACTGTAAATTAGCATCATGCAATATCTCCATGTCCTAAATGTTACATGTATGAAAGAGGTGTTTAAAAGAAGCTCACAGAGTTATACAATGTGTTCATTTTAACCAAAGCAGAAAGAGCTACTTGAATTGGCTTGGCCCGTTTGCCTTGCTGAACAAATAACCTGAGAAATGTTTCAGCTCTAAAGCTTCTTGTAACTGAGACATTCTATGTGAGGCTGACCAAAAGTGCATCACTGTTCTCCATCCTGGCCACTTGGACTGTCTTTGCTTACTGGACAGTAAATCAGGAGTAAATGGCTTTGCAAGGAAATCCTCATGAAGATTACGAACAATCTAACACAGAAGAATTGTACTATTGAAATCGATACCTGTTTATTGGATCTGTAAATGACTGATCAGTATAGTTTGTAAATCGCTGATTTCCATTTAATATCTTTGCTCTAGTAAAAGCTTCCAAGCAACTCTCTTTTTCTTCAGATAGTAGAAGTCAAATGTCTTACAGTTTGCTTTAGCAGAAATCAGGATTTTTTTTTTTTCCCCCCAGTGGTTAAAGGAAAATTTTGCAGATGATGTCGCATTAAAACTGTTGCAGTTTTAGGAATTCAGGCCAGGAATTTCAGGCTCACACCAAGTTTATTAATTAATTATTTATTTAGTCCCAGAAAGAAAGGAGGAGCAGCTTTCTACTATATATTTCTGCTTATTTAATAAATAAGATGCCTGAGCAGAAACACATCGTGTTTCCAGTCTGTCTTTAGCCAGACAGAGTACAAAATGTATCTTCTGTATGCATCTGAGATTTCCCCAAAATATTTGCCTCTCTGCATCTCAGGGTAGAAGGAAAATGAAAAATTGGAACATTATTTTCTCAGTGTTTCTTGTGAAGATAGTTCCACCGTGCAGAAGAGACATTTTGGGTTACAGGTAGCATGTACAAGCAGGACCATAACTTTTAACCTAATTATCTGTTTTCTGATATCTGGGCTTGGGGAACTTCCTGCCATTATTTTAAAGAGTCATCAAATACTATGTTATGTTGCATCATCACACTATGTACTAGGTACTAATTGTTTTATTTCTTAAAAAACTTCAGCATAGAGGTGCCATTGAGTCACACTAATTTAAAAAAGACAAAAACAAAACCAACAAGAAACTATTCCAATCAAATCAAGTTTCCTTTCACTAATTCGGGTACTTGGTTTATGATGTAAGCAGCCAGCTTCTTCAGGATTAAGGACTTCTTCAGGATGATTAAGTGCTTTGTTTGGCACTTCTTTAATGGAGAACTGAAATGCTGAGAAAACGTATATTATTATCTAGTCATTGTACCCACATAAGAAGGACAATGCACTCAGTTAAAGTTTAAATTTAGTTTCTGAAAATCCAGTTTAAGGAAAAAATAAAGGCATGCTGCATGTTACTTCCCAGTAAAAATATTGAGAACTATGACCTCAATGTCAACAAGGACAAAATGCCATTGATTTTTTCCCAGGATGACATCTATAGGTCTGTATACAAAATGCCATGAAATGTAGATCTTTTTAGGAGCAGGATAGACTGACTGTGAGATTACCACTATTTTCCTGTGATGAAGTTCTGAATGAAATTAGGAAAAATTCCTTTAGATTTCATCAGTTGTTAATGTGTTATACTGCCAGTATTCATTCACACTGCAGACAGAATTAAGACTATTTTGTAATAGCTTCAGAAGCTTGAATGTTAAAGTCAACTAATACATTTCTGTAACTGAAGTTGATACAAATTATTACTTTTTCCAGCACAGAATACATTACAAATAACTCTAGTCTCTAGGCAAATATTTCTTATATACCAGAAACAGACAGCTTCCTGAAGAAATTTCCCTTAATTTTTGTAATATAATATGTGCTGTACCCTCAACCTAACCTCTTCTTTTCAGTTTGGCTTTGTCAGGAAGAATTATTGACATTCTTGGAGACAGGCAATATTCACAGAATATACAGTAGTGTTTACTTTAAAAAATGAGACTGTTCAATCAAAGGAGGTAGACAGCTAGGACTTTCATCTAAGCCAAAGTCATCTCAATGGGAACTTTCCTGCCGAGCAATGCTCTATATTCTAAATTGTTACCATGCTGTGCCTGTCTTCTTATTTTTAGGTAACAGATGCAGCTCATTGCTTGGAATACAATTTACAGATTTTTATAATAGAGGTATGAATTATTAATCTGCCTTTCAGTTGTAACTTTTTGTGTATTGTAGCTTAGTAAATAATGATAAGCAAGAAATCAACAAGAACACTATGGTGTGTTTCCTAAAATCAAACAGGTACAAGAACAGAGTTAACAGAGAACGTGCCTAGACAGGGTGTAGGCTTAGTGACCACTGCAAATATACGTATTTGCTGCCTCTTATAAGCGAAGTATTTTGCTGGGAAAAAACTAGTCTGAAAACCTTCAATATATCTAGAAGATTCAGAATAATTCAAGCAGTGTATAGTGTAATTCTTATGCAGTGTTTTATTGGTGTGTTCAGCCTGGAGAAGAGGAGACTGAGAGGAGACCTCATTGCAGCTACAACTTCTTGTGAGGGGAAGAGGAGGGGCAGGCACTGATCTCTTCTCTGTGGTGCCAAGTGACAGGACCCAAGGGAATGGCCTGAAGCTGTGTCAGGGGAGGCTGAGGTTGGATACTACAGAGAGTTTCTTCACCCAGAGGGTGGTTGGACACTGGAACAGGCTCCCAGGGAAGAGGTAACAGCACCAGGCTGACAGAGTTCAGTGAGTTTTTGGACAATGCACTCAGACACACATGGTATGATTCTTGGGGATGACCTTGTGCAGGGCCAGGTGTTAGACTACACAATCCTTGTGTGCTCCTTTCCAATTCAGCTTATTCTGTGATTCAGTGATTTTGAAAAAAAATGAAATCATGTCCTTAAAACCATTTAAA
>VXBB01005490.1:205559-245768 GCA_013399915.1 Illadopsis cleaveri | reverse complement strand
AAAAGGAGAAGATTAAAGAAACAAAGACTTCTCAGTGATTTTCTCTCAGCATCTTAAGCCTCACTATTAAATACACAGTTGAATATATTTTTTATCTAAAATAATTTTAGCTAATACATGTTAAGACTAACATTTGCATTCAGTTCCATAGCACTTAAGATTCCAGAATTCACCATGGTGTTATTTTGTCATTTGAAATTCATTTTCCATTTCCATTTAATCTACTCCATTTTCTGTAATGGGTGAGGTCAAAATAACAAAGAAAAATTTTTATTGACCTTGCTATGAATGGAAGCAAAGTAATTGTCCCACTATTTTAGCCATTGAGAAAATAATCAGTATTTTTTATATTTTATAGAATTTTTTAATATCTTTTAATAATCTCTTGGCACATAAGCACATTATAATTTTGTAGTATTTTATAGACTATGATATTAGTATAGGCTAATAATTAATGCAACTTTTGTGCGTTTGAGCACGCCCTATCTTTAAAGCATGGTTGTCTAACTTTAGTAGACAGCATTTTCATAGAGGTCATGGTCATATTTTTAAAACATTGATCATTGGACTAAATATTAAGTCATGACCCCTGAAGTAATTTTAACTTCTGCTGCATGGCTAACACCATATGGGAATAAAAATCATTATTAAATTAGCAAAATGGAAATTGGTACATTCAACTGAGTCTGATTGAAGCTAAATTTTCNCAGCACCAGGCTGACAGAGTTCAGTGAGTTTTTGGACAATGCACTCAGACACACATGGTATGATTCTTGGGGATGACCTTGTGCAGGGCCAGGTGTTAGACTACACAATCCTTGTGTGCNAATAATTATGGAAAAAAATTATAAGCTCAAAATTTCTATACCAGCAGGACAGAAAAGATAATTGTGGTGACGAGATATAATGACAGAACTATATATATATTCAACCATATATTCATAAATTAAGGCTTATAAAATAATGCATATTAAACACTAAGTAAAGTGGCACTACAGTCCTTAAAACCTCATCTATCTTTTTGCCAGTCTCATCCTACTGTTAATATTAACAAGAAGAGAAAGGAGATAACATTGTTTTTAATGATCTTGAAAATACCTGGTATTTAGAAAACTTCAGCTCATATGTATCCCCACAGCAAATAAATACTCATTCTTAGATTTCTGTCTTCAGGCAAGGACCTTTCAAAGCTGTTTTGCATTTTATTCATTTCACACCAAATGCATCTGGTATTCTTTTCTATTACACGGGGTTAGAAGTGCTTGAATACTGCTGTAACTTTAGAATTCAGACATGCACACATGAGTTTGGGTACAAAGTTTGCATACAATCCTCTCAGGAGGTGTGTATGAATTTCAGTGTATTAGAAAGTCTCAGAGCAAGGTATGGATTTTCTGCATGATGCTTCCTTATTTTCTCTTGCAAACCGTTACTAGCAAAATTTATACCCTCATTAAGCACTAACAGTAGCAAACTGTGGATATAGAAGGAACTAACTGAATTTAATTATCATGGCAGTAGGTACATTGAAATCCTTGAAATCTCTCTCTTCCGTGATTGTTTTTTTTTTCTCTTGTCAGCATTAGCTTAAGATTTGGTATCAGTAGAGAATGGTCCAGATTCTTCAACAAATAGAGATCCACAAAGATATCAAGGCTCTGCCCTCACCAATATCATTTGGCAGGTTGTGCCACCTGCTTTGTCATAAAATGGAATTAAGTCTTGGCAGAGCTGCTTATTTCAGCTCTCTGTACTCAAAGGCTGTCTTTTTATAAAAGTAATCCACAGAATCCACAGAGTCACAGACGGGGTAAGGCTGGAAGGGACCAACCTTGAGTCGTCTGGTCCAACCTCCCTGCTCAAGCAGGGCCATCCTAGAGCACATTGCACAAGGTTGTGCCCAGATGGTTCTGGAATACCTCCAGAGACAGAGACTCCAAAACCTCTCTGGACAATCTGTTCCAGTGCTCAGTCACCTACACAATAAAGAAGTTCTTCCCCATGTTCATCTGGAGCTTACAAGTGTCTGCCCATTGCCTCTTGTCCTTTTGCTCAGCATCACCAAGCAGAAACTGGATCCATCCACTTGGCACCCTCCCATTCAGATACTGACTGACATTGATAAAGTCTCCTCTCATAGTTGTCTCTTCTCAAGGCTGAATAGCCTCAACTCAGCCTTTCCTAGTAAGAGAGATATTCCATTACCCTAATCATCTTCACTGCCATTTGCTGGACCTGTTCGAGGTTCTCCATGTCTCTCTTGTAGTGGAGGACACAGCATTTCAGATGTGGCCTCACTAGGATCAAGTACAGGGACAGGATCACCTGTCTCACCCTGCTGGAATGCTCTTCCTAATGCACACCAGGATGTCATTGACTTTCTTGGCCACAAGGACACTCTACTGGCTCATGAACAGCTTGGTGTCCACCAGAACCCCCAGACTGCTCTCCACAAGCTGCTTTCCAACAGCCCAGGTCCAGCCTGTGCTGGTGCCTGGGGTTATTCCTCCCAGGTGAAGGACTCTGCATTTGTCCTTATTGAACTTTAGTAGGATCTTCCCTGCCCACCTCTCCAATCTGCCAAGGTCCCTCTGAAGGGCTGCACAGCCCTCTGGGGTATTGGCCACCCCTCCCAGCTTTGTGTCATCAGTGAACCTGCTGAGCAGGCCTCTGCCCCTCTGTCTAAATTCAAGGATAAGCTAAATACTGGACCCAGCATTAAACCTTGGAGGACCTCATCATCAGTAACAGGCCTTCAACTAGAAGGTGTGCCACGGATTATGACCCTCTGGCATTCACCAAATTTCAACCCATCTCACAGTTCACTCATCCAGTCCACATTTTTTGAGTTTGCCCCAGACAATATTGTGAGAGCTGAAAATCTTGAATCTTCAGCTGATCACTGTAGTTTATTTTGTGGTGATGAAGTGTTATAAAATAGATTTAATGAATAATTAAAACACAGAACTTCTCTGATCGTTCACAAACAAGCATTGTATTCCAATGAATGTTGCAAGCATGAGCATGAGACTCTAAGTAAAATAAAGATGCCGGACTGTCCTCTATGCCCTGGAACTAGTCTCTCACAGAATCCAACTAAAAATGTTCTTGAGTAATACCCTTGGATCTGGTTAGGAATAGCCTTGAGAATCTGGTTAGAGATACCCTAACACTGAGGTTTCAATTTAGAGCTGCCTTCATTTAAATAATTACAGTGAGCAGCAGCAATACAGACTTCCTTCTGATAGACCATGACCTCCATAAACACATGAAAATACCCTAAAAATGCGAAAGCTTTTTTTTTTCCTTTTTTTTTTTTCTCCTAGATCATTGTGCTTCAATGAAGTTTAGTACTTGTCATGAAACACAGGATTTCCTAACCAGATGAAAGAGCCCTAAGACCTTTCTAATCAAGACCTAATAGTTACCCTCAGCTCAGAAAAGGAGATCTACCAGCTTTAAACAAAGAAAAAATATTTTTCCATAATCATCTCTTTCACTGGAATAATTATGCTTAGCCTCATCAAGATTCTTTGCAAGATTTTGTGAATTTTCCGAGGGATGTGACAAGAGTAGCTCCTCAACCAGACATTTCAGTAAAAATATACATGAAATATAAACAAAAATTGCCTTGAAATCTGCACCGAAAAAAGTAAAAAATGATTGCAGAGAAGCTTCTAATTACTATCATCTTCACCAGACTGCAGATGAAAACAACAGCAGTCTCTGTTTGTGATACATAGCTGCTCTGCTCCTGCTCTTTCCTTTGAGAAAAACTTAGCTCTCAGATTGAATATACCAGCCAACCAAGTACCCACAAAACATTGCTTTTTTAGACTAGCTTTTTTCCTTTCTTAATTGTCCACAATATTTCACCTATCAATACTCTGAATTTCTTCAGAGATAAAAAGAAACAATCTAGACAGCATCTTCCCCCACAGTAAAAATAGTAACCACACTATGCCATTAAGAAACCAGAGCCCTATTTATTCATTTCACACTTGGTTTCTGGAGGAGACTGGTTTGTTTCTGTCCCTGGAGGTAGTGCCTGGTATGAGGTTTGAAACGTCAGGGATAATTAAGACAAACTGTGCTTTTTTGCCCCGACAAAGGAAATATATCCCTTAAAATAACTCCCTACTGAAATCTCTGAACAAAAAGCAGCCCAACACTGTTGAGGTAGCTTACATTGCTAAATCAATTGTCAGCATTAGCAAGACTCTGAACTGGAGCATCTTGCAGTTTCATTGCAATCTAGCAGCTACTGTGTTATCAGCAGCTAAAAGTACAAATACAATGCTGAATAGTCAGTTATGAAAGCACCGGTATGGGGATCAAATGAAAAGACATATAACAAAGATGTTTATGTCTCAGAAACTGAAAATATAATTACTGTAAGGTCAAAGTTTAGAGATCAGAGGCATTCAATAACATTTCTCATTCAGCCATTTTAGTGTCAGTAGTCTTTAAGCAGTGTTGGAGTTCATGTTTACTTAAGAATTGAGCAAAATTACTGTATTCTGTACAGCCAGTTCCCCACTGCACTGTAAAAACATCTCTTAGAAGCACTGAGAAAATTTCTCTCCCAAGGTGATCTGGTGTCAGACCTTGGTTTCATGTCTGCTCATCAAGTTTAAGAAAGGAAGGTAGTCATTTTCTTCATATAGTTGTTTACTAATCCATCTTCAGGACACTGAATGAGCCTAAACATCTAATTTTTTTGGAAAAAGTTTTCCATCACACTGGGTTATTACAGTGACTTTAATTTGTCAGTGCTTGATTTTCCAGCAATAATTCAATAGATCTTGGATTCCGGGTTCTGAAATCTTTTGGGTATTACTAGTGCAATGTTAATCCCCTAACGTATTTTCTTAAACCATTATGTTATGTAGTTTTTTGTTTGTTTGTTTGTTTTTAATTTTAGGCTTCTTTTTTTTTAATAAAAATCACACAGTAAAGGGCTTTTCTTGCTCTGACACCTTTTCTTATGAGCTAATGCTACTTAGCCTGAATAAGAAATTGATAATACAATGCTTTGTAAATACCAATTTTTCTGTGATATGTTTAATATCATGGAAAATATAGTTTAAAATGCTAGAAAAACAAATTTGCTTTTCAGTTCTTGTAAGATACATGACAGAATAGCATGCAACAAGACCATATATAGGATGATAAAAACTGTTATTATTACATGGACACTAGAAGTTCATAATTTTCAGATCTGTCTCATCAGATCACTTTCATGCAAAATGCACAAAAACTGGTTGCAGACTTCTGTTAAATTGTTGTAGTGAAACCATGTTAACATATCTTTTAATGGTACTGGCATAAAGGAATTTGAAAAAGGTATTCATAATGAACTTGGTCTCTGCTGAAAGTTTCCTTCCTGCAGCTTTGGTTGCTACAGTGGATGATGAAACTCCTTCTGAGATGGAGGGACCGAGGTGTTAGATAGGAACCACAGCAGCATCAGCATTAGGCACTAACCTAAAAAAGCTAGTAGGAAAATACTGAAAAAAGGTCTAGCTCCTCTCCAGACTCTCTTTTCTTTCTTTAAAACACAGGTGCTTTTGCCAGGAAAGCTGAGAATACTATCTCTTCCCCACCTTTTTTGATTGTAGTATAGCTACCTAAGATAAGGGAACCAAAGTTCAGTACACTTTTCTAGTGTTATTTAGCAAAAAAGACAGTGTCATGAAGGCAGAATTTCTGAGTTCCATTTTGTCCTTTAAGAGTCCCATATATCCCATGCAACTGAAATACACTATCTTTGGAGCTGGAACTGGAACAAGGATGCTCCTCCTGGGTGATAAGACTCTGATTTTTATGACATCTTCTAATTCCACATAAGTCTTCAAATATTCCATGTAAAGCAGAAACACTTCAGAAGTGTATGAAGATTTTGAGATTTTCCCTGCCTCACATGCCTTAGAATAGCCTTCATTTTTAAGGTGGGTGGTATGGCTCTTATTTCTTTCAAGTGGGAGGACAGGTGATGAGGAGAGGTGGTCCTGACTCTTCATATTCTGTCGGGCTGTTTTACTCTTGCCTTTATAGAATGAGTGGGACATTACCACCTCCATTGCATTTTCCTTCAGCAGTTATGTTTTAAGAAGAAGAAGGGATCTGTTTATCTGACAGTTCTCTCAGGGCAGACATACTTTGAAAATACCAGGTGGAACAGCCTCCTTCTCTTGCACAGAGATGTCCAAATTGTGAATGCTAAAGAAATTTAGACATGCTCAATATTCAACTGTTCAATTAGGTGAAGCTTTAGGCGTTTCATGACTTTTCCTAAAATAGAACTATAGGGCATAAAACACCCAAAGGTCTAACATAGTAATGTCTTTGGACATTAAATCATTGCAGTGGGATAGCAGCTGAATGAGCTTTGAGTTTTTTTGCATAAATTGCATTCCAGTATTGCATGAGGTATCTTAGTCCATCAGGTTATTTGGCCCCAAATAATTTTGTACTTGATGTCCTCAGTCCTAAAACTCTAATCTTGCCACAGTTGCTGACATCAGAAAAGTTTATTGTGGAGCTAAAGACTGTAAAGCATCCTTATCCAAGGATTGCCTTAGGTAAAGGAAGAGTGCCTGGACCTGAAACTGTTTTAAGTGCCTTTAGGGCTCTTCAGGCTTCATATATTTACCTACTTTCCTTATCAGAAGCACTTCCGAATCATGTCATGTTTAAGAAATTAAAATCATGACAGCTCTACAAATTCATATTAATACTTCCCCCTGAAATACCTAGAATGCCATTAGCTGATATAGTGGCACACTCACACATACTGCTGTAGCTGTTCTAGAATGGGTCAGACACACCTGAGTGATGTGGGGGCAGTAAAAAAGCAAAAAGATGTTTAAATTAACAAGTGTTTCTTTCAAGTCTGACCATCCTCATTTGTCTGTGTGTTAGCGCCTACAAATTGTGCTGGAAAGAGAAATAATTTAGAATCTGACTCTGCATGAGGAATAGCAATGCTCATCTCAGATATGAAGTCTGGCTTTAGTGCTCATGTTGGCATTAGCAATAAGTAATCTTTTCAGCAATATAAAGGGGGAAAGCAATAGTACAGCCCTGGGAATCATAAGCTCTGGAGCCCTGATGAGGTCTTTCCCCTTACCTGGAAAAGTGGTTATGCAGAAATCCTTTTAGGGAAGAAAATGTTTTGTGACGTGTTACTCAGAGAAATTCCTGATTCCAAAACCCAAGAGCTAGCCAGCATCTGTGGAACAGATACTTACAAGCACTAGCAAACATCAGCCAGCCTCTACCATAAACTTAAGGACAGAATTGCTTATATCTGACACAGAAAGGAGAAAACAGTGGTAAAAGAATGGACTAATTGACACTACTGTATTAAGAATTGTCACAGTTCAAGTACTGATCATGAATATTGCTCTTCAAAGAGGACAGCAGGAAGAAAATGGTGTTTCAGAGGGAGAGATGTCCCTGTGGGAAAGCCAGTAATTCTTTGAACTTGTCAGACTTACCTTGCAAGTTCCACACAGATTCAGATGAAGCTATGAATGCACCAGTGCTTGATGGATAATTCCAGGATAACACTGCTCTCTTTGCCAATGCACATTCTTTAATGTCTTGGCAGCTCACAATGGCTCTTTCTAGCAAGTCCTGCTTCATGCAGCTTACTCTTAGAAAATTCTTATGAATATCTGCCTGCCAAGATACAAAATGTATTCTCTCTATTATTATTATAACGTTATAGAGCAGACTGTCTGATGGCACTGGAAAAATTTATCCAAGCAGAGAACATTGCCCAAAATTTACCCCATGACAAAAATCTCATTAAAAGTGTGTTATGGATGAAATTGTTTATCCCTTACCTGAGAATAAATAAATAATGAAGATATGATCCTAAAATCAAATACTGTGTGCACAGTACTTCTTGACTTAGCACTAAACTTGAAAAATCTAGTGTAAGGAAAGTACTGTGATGGTTGAAAAATGTTAATTTTGCCATAATATCATTGCAGAATTTATAAGATTTTTTTTTTCTTTGGGACTCAAAATTAAATTGCAGCATGTTATTACCTCATTCTTCTGTATTAAATACAATCAGAGATTTTATTTTATGGGAAAATCTGAACAAAATTCATCTATTTAAATAATAAAAAGTCTAACCCTGGCGACCAGTGCTCCAAACAGTCTGAATATACTGGTCAAACTTTTTTAAGTGTAAGCAAGTATGAAGTACATTGTATTTCACAGGATTTTCATACACAGTTTCAGATGTATATAAAAACAGTTGGTCTCATAAAAGTGTAAAAATATGTCTAAGTACAAAGGTTTGGTACTTTACGGCCTGCAACTTCTTTAATGTAATGAGGAAAAATGAGCATATTGTTTAGTTAGAAGACTGATTGTAGTTTAATTGTGTTGATGGGTTCTGTCTTTTAATCAAGTGAACAAAGAATTACAAAGTATGTGTATGTTCTGAGGCCGAAGACAATTCAATGAAAGAGTAAAGGACAACTAAGTATTCCGCAGATGTCACCTATTAAAAAAAATTATTGGCTTTCTTTTCGAGCACACAATTAAGGCCTCCAGGAAAATTTGTCACAACCTTAGTTAAAGTTCTTATCATTGAAGCCAATCCTGGCAGCAATTTATTATCTGTTTGATATGTTTGTCCTGCACAGGTTTGCACAATTTTTATTGCAAAAAACAAGGCATTTGTGAAGAGACAGGAGAAGAAACTATGAGAGGAGTTTTAACAGAAGGAATATCTGCAGAATAAAAAGGTAATCTTTCTGCCTGAAAACAACAGACAATTATTCCAGAAAATGAGGTAGAAAAAAAATTCTGTTAAAGATTAAAGGTGATTCGTATGCTGAAAAGGTTAAATATATGAGCTACTGACCCTATATCTGGCTTATATCTGGAGGTCCATAAGGAAGTAAAACAAAGCATTCTGTTAAAGTGAAAATTCCTGTGGTTTGCGTATTTAAAAACACTCTTTATGAATGTTCATCTTCTTTTCAGAAATATTATGATTGGAGTTGTAATAAGCAGATGACTATAAAATTGAAATGAAATCAGACCAGTACAGCATTTTGAATTTCTTTTGGATTCAAATGGTCTTTAGTATGTGCAAGTCGTTAAAGTGCTAATCTATGCTTGAGGAGTATAAGGCTTGCTTCAATATTTTATAGGAGGGATTTTGATCTATGATTTGTCAGTCAACAGACAGCACTGAAGGCAGGGTTTTTGGTTTTTTATTTGGAATCAATTATCCTCTTGGGNTTATTACTATTATTATTATTTCTATTTCCTTTTCTGGCAGTGAACAAAAAATTTGGCATATGTCTGTCAAGATGAGTGACCACCCATGTAAGTAATATAAAATGCAGATTTTGTTCTGAATGGAATAAAATATTTGCATGGTATTAACACTGGAAACAACACTTCTTTTTTTATTTGCAGGTCCTGTTCAACCCTGTCACATATCTTGACTTTTCCTCTCCTGTACCATTTAATGCTGCTTTTCTTTTTTGTTTTTTTCTGTCTCTGATACCTTTAGATTACGAGGCAATAATTTGACAAGTCAAACAGTTTTCCCATTCTTCAGATGAATATCTCCACCTTTTGCATATGTAGATGCTGAGGGCTTTATGAGAGTTCTTTGCTATTGAATTAGACCCAAGAGGCCACAGCCTTGAGGAGGGTTTTCCCAGGACAAATTATGCTAAACTCATTTTAGGTGTAGAAATATTATCCTGTCATCTGATGTTCAAATTGTGTAGAAGTGACAGAAAAGAAAAAAGGCAAAAGACAAACATTTTGTTCATCTTGAGAGAGGTTGCAGAAGAATTAGGACCATGTTTTTAGCGTGTTTCCTAAACTTTCATCTACTTCTCTGATAGCACGTCAGCCTGCCAGGAAGTTGTCCTCAGAAAAGCCAGAAAGAGGTTGTGATCTTCTAAAGACTAATGTCTCTTACATTCAGCAGTAGCAGCCAGTCTTAACTATGTAATAAACCCTTTAAATCTTAAAAAAAATGCTTCATCCTGAGATATGTGATGTAAGACTCTGCGGTGATACTGACTGGCTTACTTCAGGTGAAACAAATACTGGTTTGGAAATTTTCTTGTCTATATACAGCCAAAAGCATCAAGCCTCCTAAAATAATTTTCTTCCTTTGGACTATGCAAGCAGTACAATGATTGCAGAATCCAGGTGTATGTCTCCAAAAATACTCTTTGAGGCAATGTAGCCTCAAGTGAACTTTAAGCCAGTTCTTCACATGTATTTCAAATTTCTGTAGTGTTTCTGGGAAGAAGTCTCTACCAGGAGCTGAGACCACAGCCTGATTGCCCTGGCTGATGGTTATTGGGGTCTGCATGCAACAACAGTTTTGATAGGGGTGGTGCTGCTCTATTAAGACTCATAACTGTGTGTGACATAAAGGCCTGGAACTGGACACACAGTCTTCTCCTAAACTGTGCTCTTATTATGCAGCAGCCAAGCTAATTGCAGAACATAATTTCTTTATGTGAAATACTGTTTATATGAGGATTCTCCCTAGCCAAGTTTCTAATGCAAAAATTCTATTATTAAGAAAGGGTTTGGGTTCATGTGGTTTTCTTTCAGAGACAACAACGCGCTAGCTGTTTGCATTATCCCTATGACAAATTGTATGTAGCAACAAATCTAGTCCTTTCCAGAGATAAGAATCTTGCAATGCAAGATCCGCAGTTTCTTCAACAGCTCTGCATAAACTGAAAGTGATTAATAGCATAGAGAAAATCAAGTTTTAATTCACATATGGATAAAGTTACTGAAGATCCTCTTGTGGTCACAGAAATGCTAGTACACTAAGATGTTAACGTCACAAACCCCAAAAGAAAAAGAAATCTCTGTTTAGTCAATTTTTTCATGCATATATGCTTTTCCATGAAGTTGAAGTAGCAAGAACAGCACTTTTTTTGAAGCCTCACTACCAAAAAGTTGATAGCAAATTGTTCAGTGAAGTTCTTATTAAGAAGTATATTAAATATACACATTTTCAGGGTAACTAGATTTTGTGTAAATACAGTATTTTTATATAGATTTCATGCACATTTTATGTGTTTGCTTCTGTGAACATCTGTTGTGATCTGGATTTCACCATAGGATAATCTGGCTTTACACATAAATTAGGAGGACCAGTTTCTGTTTTATGAGAACTATAAATTTAACACATTGAAAAATATTATGAAGAAAGGCAGGAGGCATAGAAGAAAAGGGCTGGCTGAAACAGTAAGAGTCCAAGATATTACTCTGAACATACCTTGATGTGAATTTGTGCAGTGTTCATGCTGATTTGCACAAGATCTGAAATGCAATGTTGGTGGTGTTGCTGCTGAGTATGCACTGATCTGTATTTTTATGGTCTTAACCACAGCTTTCAGCATGCAACTTTGTTAATTTCTGTAATGCTGGTGCTGGCATTGTGCTTTCAAACATATTTTATAAACATCAGTGCACTGCTATGTATTTTTAGAAAACTAAAGCAGGTTTTTTGGGTGCTGTGATATATATCTGCTTCTGCTGCTAACTTTTTGCTTCTACTGTTGTTCCCTTGACTCACATAAAGTTAGCTTTCATTTAGTTCCCAATCCATTTTTGTTAATTACAAACACCTTTCATCAGAAATTATTTCAATTTAAAGTGAGAGGAAACATAATGATACTTTTGAAAGCAACACTTTGTGGAATGCATTCCTAAAGCTTTTATGAACCTCAGATGTGTATTTACACGTATGCAATTTATCTTGTGGATGCATCATAGAAGATTATAAGAAATTATGCTTCATCGTTAGAAACTGTTATATACTTCTATTGACTTTTCATGAGATCTTGACGAGCAACATTCAAAACGGAGTAAACTAAGTCTGGAGCTGCATTAGAAGGGGATAATTCAGGTATGAAGGTATGAGTATAAAATATATCCTCATACGGCTTTCATTTTGCCAACACCATGTCTTGACATAACAAATACAATTAGCCTCACTTTCTTACCCAAAACACACATTAGCAATGAATTCCTGCCTGTGGTACACTATGGCTGCAAAGATTTCTAGCACTGCTCTCTGGAGCCTGAGGGGGATTCTAGCACAGCACCTGCTCCTCTCTTTTATTAGGCATCACCAGCAACATCGTGCCTTTAGGCTGCATCTCTCATTGTAGCAGTACACCTGGAAACTTCTTGGTAAGACAGGATTCTTGTGTTTGGGAGCTCAGCTGGCTTCCTCACCCACAGCTCAATGCATCCTGAACAGCTTCACTCTTTTGATGGTTTTCTGTGGTTTAGTCCTCTCAATTTTTCTGATTGATTTATGATATAACGGTATGATGCTGTTTCTCTTCTTCAATATCACTATTTCAGACAGCTCTGATAAACACAGTGTAGGACAAGGTGAAATGTACAAATGCACTTCACTTTATTAGAAAAGGATTAAACTGCTTCTGAATTTGAGACCTAGAGCCATGAGTCTCTTGACTCTGCTTTTTAGGGCTTTGTATATATACCCTTTGTATTCTGAATAAAAACAGAAAGTCACTGCTTCTAGAAGATATTTTAATGAATTGCAGGGGATAAACCTGTAGTTACATACATTCTAGAAACTTCTGCTTTTGAAAGATGGGTCTCAGGTGGATATTAATTTTGGTGGTAGAAAGACACTTGCATCACTGCACACACTTTTCTGAGAGTCACATATTTTCTTTCTACTAACAGTCTAGTTGACAGCAGGTTTTTTTTGTGGATAATAAAAATAATTTAAAAAAAAACCTATTAGATTTTTTTTTTTTACTTTTCTCTCCCTCTTCTTGGAAATAAACTCCTAACTTACTGAATAATTATTTTCTTCTCTATTTTAATCATAAATAGGTATTATTTTCTGTACATTTTTGATTAAAAGAATGCAAAGTGGTTTGTCAAGATTCCAAAGTTCTTCTTGGATCCTATTGACACCTTGCTGTATGATGATGGAACATGCAGCTGGATTTACATTTTCAGACAGAAATAAATGAGCTTGAATCAGATTTACCACTTTTCACACCTATAGAGAAACAAATGAATGAAGTGTGGATTGAAGGGCAAATTAATAGCTAATAGCTACTCCAGCAAAATAGAAAATAAACAGAGGTTTTGGCTTAGGGGTATGAAAAAAATCATTCAAAAAACCCACCAACTCTTTCATTTTTCTCAGGCTTTCTCAGTTGGTCTTAAAAAAGCTGGTCTAAACTTTCTGTACATCTTCTTTATTTAAGGACATTCTGATCATCATAGATATAACTACAACATTACTAATATCTAGACAACATAAATATGAGCACTGTTCAGTTTTCTTGTTAACCAGATGTTTATGGAAATGATACAAATCAGTAAAAATATCTATATTCTTTCAAATTACACCCGTTTCCCATATAGTTTACATCAGTTTTTGATACTCTGGTGATGAGTTGTTCTGTTCATTATAGTATATGTAAAAAACTGAAAGGACACAAAATGAAATTGTCGACAATTATATTAACATTTTCAGCTTTTGCTGAACTTTATTTTGTTGATAGCACTTGAAGAAAACCATGTTTTTAGTTTGAAAAATACCTATGCACTTCTTGTAAATGAAGTCCAGGCTTCCAGAGAGACTAATGCAATGCAAAATTATAAGCTCCAAAACCCATTGATTACTCTATACCTATGCAACTCATTTTTTATTGAAACTTCATTTTACTTGGAGAGACAATTTAGTAACAGACAACATGAATCCTGCAAATGGTCTTAAGACCCATCTTGCCATCATTTGTAGATTATATCTTTGTTGCCATGAATAATCCATTACCCTTTGAGTAGTGAGCACAATGCCAGGCAGTAACTGCTTATAAAAATAGACCTATTGGCTTCAATTAATAAATTGTCTCACTGACCTGAGTAAGCACATGCATAAACTTTGGCGGGATTGCATTGACATGTTTTTGCCTATAAGGAATCAGATTGTATGCATCTTTAGCACTCAAATTCAATACCACTGAAATATGGCAAAAAATATACAAACTTGCCTTTGAGTTTGTGCTATTCTCAGAATTTATTGTCATAACTGTTTTAACCCATCCCCTCACAAATGTTTACCAAAATGGAAACCACACTATATTACAAAATACAACATCTCTAATACATTTCCAATGATTTGTTTTGTTTTGTTTTGTATATGTAATGCCATTTTATGTCTCACAAATAAAAAATCTGCTGTGCTATTCTAAGGAAGTCATCTTCAACATAGGGAGAAATATGGTTCATAGCATTTGAATACTTTCACAATAAACTCTCAAATAATATTAAGAGTGCTTGGCTAGATACTTCAGCCACAAATAATGAGCTATCTCCATCAAATAAACCAGTGGTGTCTATAATAACTGTTTGGGGACATCTACATTTATTGACTGCAAAAGTTATGTCCCTGATAATTTATGGTCTCAGGAACCATAAAACTACTTAGTAGAGACCATCCATATTCAAAGCCCAAGTTATCCTAAAGCAGTCTGCTTTTGCAAAGCATAATTAGTGGACAGAAGTAGTGATTGAGAAAGTAGAGCATCTGGGTTCAAACCAAGATAAACAGAAGAAAAATCTTATTATAAAAGGGTGTGTTATTCCTTATTATGTTATTAAATACATGAATTATCATTTTCTGAGGTTCAGAAATATCACCTCCTCTAGGAAACCCCCAGGACAGAGCTTCATCTTTACTATCAAGTTCCAGAGCCTCATATCTTCTATTCTGTAAGGGCCCTTGCAAAGGTACTGGATCCCAAAAGAAACTTCTCCTGCTGCTCCAAGCAGGGACCTGTTTTCATTTCCCCCTGTCTTTTAGGTCCTCTTCTTCTGCCTGCTGACAAGAGGGTCAGAATTCCTCTGACTCTTGCACAGCTTCCATCTGCTGCCTTTCCCAGGGATGGAATAGTGCGATTCCACCAGTCTCTCACACCCTGATACTCCTCAGGCTCTCCACTTTGAGCTGTGCCACCAGCCTGAACAGGTCGTCCACCTGGGTCACACTGCACACAGGTGTCATCTCAGCTGCCCTCTAGTACTAACATCAGGCTCAAATACACTCTACAGCCAGAGACCAGGGCAGCTGCATGTCTCTAAAGGAGCTCCACCTGGGTCTCCACGCTCCTTCTAGTGATGGCTTTCGACTATGTGGAAACCATTGCAGGGTCTGTTCCAGTTGAGCAGGCAAAAACCACCAGGTGAGCTTGCCCCAGGGGTCAGGAGGGCAGCTGTGCCATCCTACACAGACTGTCACACAAACTCCTAGTCATGTACTTCTAACACACCACGTCCTGCTAGCCTGCCCCATTTCTTGTGCTCCTGGTTGCTCATGCTCCCTAGAGCCATTTCCATCTCCCATGGTTGCTCTGTCAATATCCTCATGATGTCAGCCTCACTCGGAGAACTGCTGGGGCTTGCCAGATCTCTGATGTCTCAGGTTTCTGTGACTCTGGGAACCCCCTGGCTAGTGTTTTGCCGAGAATTTAACAGTGGCCACTGCTGTTGCTGCTGTCATTGCTTATCTTGCTGACTGAACTGAGCACAGACTTTCACAATTTTTTGTACAAAGCATTTGAAACAAGATGTAATGTTACATCCTTAGTGTTGTGACCCTTACTGTCCTGTTATCAGTCTGTCTGTCCAACTACTCTGTGTTGTGATTCTGAACCAGCTGCTGTCACCAATTATTTCCATTAAGTGACAGCTTTGTAGGGTGCTCTGAGAAAGCTGAGGGGTAGCCTCATCACAGTCTACAGCTGTGAAAGGTGACAGCGGAGAGGGTCATGCTGGGATCTACTCTGTGGTGACCAAAAATAGGATACAAGAAAATGGAATGCATCAGGGGAAGGTCAGGTTGGACATTAGAAAAGTATTCTTCACTGAGAGGGTGGTCAGTCCCTGGCACTGGCTAGCCAGGGAAGTGGTGGTAGCACCAAGCCTGACAGAGTTCAAGGAGCATCTGCATGGTTTAGTTTGGCAAATTAACCGTTTAGTCATATGGTTTAGTCTGAGGAAGTCCTGTGAGGAACAGGGAGTTGGTATCTTATGGCTCTCTTCCAACTTGAGATATTCTATGATGCTGTGATCTGCACCATGGGCTAGAATTTTCATGCTATCTGTCTTCCAGGGTTTAATCCTTGTCTTAATCCTTCATTTATCTAACAGCCTTTCAATACTTCCTTTCTCAATCTCACTCAGATGTCACTTTTATGCAGATGGTGCCAGGATTTAAATTCCTTTCACTGTTCTGAATATAGAGGCTTCATCTAATGGCTTTAATATCATAATTATTTTTTCCCATTTTTTCTTCAGCATAATTTGGATGGTTTTGTTAACACTAAAACATAAATAGTACTTCATGCTTCTAGATGCCATGCTAACCAAGAATTAGAGAAATAAGTAACAGGATCATAAAAGGAGATGGATTCATTATCTGTCTGGCAGGAATATTGTGGTAAAGAGTTTAAACACTGGAGATTTTTTTAAAAAATAGAATAATGAATAACCAGAAAGAATACAGATTTTTCATGCATATACAATTTGACGATAATGGTATTTGACTTTTTTCCTGCTTTTTTTTTCTGCATTCTTTGTGACCCTTGAAGTCATTGCAGATTTAGAGGCGTTAAATGACAGCTAAATAATTCACCTAGAATTTTCTGGTTTCCCCTGTAGATACATAGAGGCAGGCTTTATTTTTCCTCTAGCAAACAAGTAGAAGCCCCTGCAAGTGTTTGTACGATTAAAAGTTAATGACTGAAATCAACTTAAAAGTTCAACTGAATGCTCCTTTATTTATTAAACTATAAGTGTGAAAAGTACATACAATAAATAATTATTCTAATAATCTTCCTTTTTAATATCACCATTTATGTTGATACTCAGGATTTAATGCACATCCAAAGCATTGAAACTGATGTAAAATTTCAATAAATATAGTATAAATTCTGTGAATACTTTAAAAACATGCTACAATTCATAACGGTTTATACTTTTACTTTATGTATATCCTATGTACATGTATGTGTTATACATACAAATATGCATGTGAATATGATACAAAGAGATACTCTTTATACTGTACAAATACTCTAATTATCTTTATATAGATTTCTTCATCTTCGTTCTCTTAATAAATGATTTTAAATGCCACCCCTTTAGCAATGTGACAAGGAAGGCAAATCTACTGTGAAACACACAAGACATTTTTTTTTTTCTTATTTCTACTGCAGTAGTATTATGTAGAATGTATTACATGGATGATTTTGAGAAGAATTACACCATAATATTTCTTCTCTAAACACTTCAGAATTCTTTCAGAAAGCTGTATGTCTGAGGTTTTCAGCAGCTAGCAGGAACCCAGTCCTTCAGATAACATTTAACTTACCTCAATCACCACCAAATGAATATCTTATATGGAGTCAGTATATGAGAAGTTTATTTTTCTGAGGTTCTTGCTTCAAAAAACCCTATTTCCTCATGTTCAGAAAAATCAATTAAAAATGCATATTTTGTCTTTTGTCCTATCTGCTTTGATCTCTTCTTAACAGTGGCTAAATTCTAATTTAAAGCAACTAGCCTGTAGCTAAATAAAAATTCTGCAAGGCACAAGAATGGGATACTTGGGATGATATCAGTTTTTCTCCTTAAAATTTTAAGTATATTAATTTGGATCATCATTATTTCTATAAGGCATTTCCTTACTCAATAAAGATGTTTCNTTAAGTATATTAATTTGGATCATCATCCTTATTTCTATGAGGCATTTCCTTACTCAATGAAGATGTTTAAAATCAGCAAGACTGATAGTATATATCTCATACTTTACATGCCACAAGTGCTTATCTCAGCCTCGAGTATTATCAGCTTGCTTAATCCTGCAAGGTGTGAAGAACTCTCCTTTGCCCTTCTTGCTCAAGCTCTCATGGCATTACTTGAGGTGGTAAATATCTGTGGGATAAACATATTTACTGCCTGTGTACAAGAACTGTCCGCTATATGGCTTAAATAATATGCAATATGTTTCACAAAGCAAATTCCAGAGTTACTACAAACTACTTTTGGATGCTCCTGAGAGGAAATACTCTACCTTATATTCTCTATAGGGACAGAGACAAAATATTAGGTAAGAAAACACAGTGGCTTCTGTATTCATATCTTCAGAAAAATTAAATAAATAAAATCACATGGGATAGTAATGCAGAAGTGGATTACAACATCAGCAAAATATTTGTATTATTGTTGGAACATTAACAACCAGTGACTGGAGAAGTTAATAACTTAAACTGAATCAAATCATTGCATAATCAGCATTTAGCTTAATACAATAAGCAGAAAAGATGTCTACTATCAGTATTTTAAATATGGGACTAGAAACAAGGATTTAATGTCTTTTAATTGTCATAGTAACTTTTTTTCTCTTTTTTTTTCCTTCTCTACCTTCATCTGTCTCTCATAAGTCTCAGCAGACATTTGCCATGATTCCTACAAGAATCAACAAACATAAAATACGGAAATCCTTATTCTATTTTGTATATTCAGCTTTTACATATGGCCTGCCTGAATGCAAGCTACTTTTGCTGCATATTTTATCCTATGTATAATTCTTGTTTTCTGGCTGATCTGCAATTGCATACTCTTCTTGTATCTCAGTAAAAGTATAATCTTTTGAAGATGGAACCCCTTTTACTTTCTGTTTTGAAGTGTTTAGTCAGCTTATATCAGATTTTCTGTAAAAGTGTTATACATATAGGATATGGCGATAATACAGTGCTGCTATAGTGTATAATACTATAACATGCAGAGAAGTTCATGTCATTCCCTGCTGAACCACCTACCTTCTTTCCTTCTCTATTTTAACTACTTCCTCCTCTATTTTCCCATCCTTATCCTCTGCTGTGCCTTCTGCCTTCTTCATTTCTGTTTCAAGCTGTCTTTATTAACATCCATTTCTTCTTTCTTTTTCAATTCCCATTCTTCCTACCTTACAAACCACTCCCCCCCCCCCCATTATGTGAAAAAAGAACTCTTTTTTTTTTCACTNCCCCCCCCCCCATTATGTGAAAACAGAGCTCCTTTATCTTTCACTTCATGTGTGTGTGGTCCACCTGGGATATGGTCTGTCTACTGCTTTTTATTATTCATTTATGCCATTGGGGTAGCAAAAAGCTACCTGAACAAAGCTGATGCCCTAAGGCAACTTTGGGAAAGTTTGCTTGTTTATTTGTTTGTTCATTTAGTTATATTTTTATTTGGCATGGATTAACACGCTAAAGTGCACATTTCTTTGGCTATTAAACTGAGGGGTTTAATATAATTATCTGACTTAATATGGGAGTTCAAGTCCAATGGCCTTACAGTTTTCCTAAAGATATCCCTTCTTTCTGTGTTCTCAAAGACAGTTTTCTAAAACTGTGTTAGTCTGATGCCCTAAGCTTTTTTGCACCAAGGGCACCTTGTCAGCTGAAACTTAAGGAACCAAAGCGATGCTCTCAGATATTATTTGAATTGCATGGCCTTGGGGCTTCCTAAGGCAAAGATGGCTGCAAAAAAGATAAATTTATGTACCAAAGCCATTTTTTCTGTTGGACAGACTAATGTGTTCATAGAACAGACTTCTACATGGGCCTTGAAAGCAAGTAAAAGAAATTCTTTAAAACCGGATGCCCTTGGAAATGCATATCTCCCCATATAAAATGATGCCCCAAAGACATTAGGAATATCTTACACTACCCAAATCCATAAAAGGAGCAAAAAGAGTTTTCCTGAAATTGGATAACTGGATTATATAGTTATAATTTCTGTATTATGGCTATATATATTTTTTATTATTATTAAATGGTATTTATTAATTATGTTGGGTTTAGCTCTAGAAAATAAATCTAAATTAAAAAAAAATTCAAGACTATTTGCATTCTTTCAAATAGTGCTTCAGGATTAAGAAGGCATCTTCTAAAGATAAAGGTTTTGTGAGTTCAGTCATAGAAAGTCAGTGTTGAAGGGGAATAATCTTACAGAAATTTAGGTAAGAAGACTTCTGACAAACTATTGGCTCACCATTGTTTAACTTGTTCATCAATGATTTCATGAAAAGGCAGAGGCCTCCTCAGCAAATTCACTGATGACACAAAGCTGGGAGGGGTGGCCAATACCCCACAGGGCTGTGCAGTCTTTCAGAGGGACCTTGGCAGGTTGGAGAGAAGGGCAGAGAGGAACCAGCTGAAATTCAACAAAGGAATCTGCAGGGTCCTGCACCTGGGGAGGAATAACCCCAGACATCAGACATGCTGAGGCCAACCTGCTGGGAAGCAGCTCTGTGGAGAAGGTCCTGGGGGTTCTGGTGGACTCCAAGCTGCTCACGGGCCAGCAGTGTGACCTTGTGGCCAAGAGGCCAACAGTTTGCTGGGGTGCATTAGGAAGAACACTGGACTGTGCCATAGGTTTCCTGGAGAGGTTGTGGAGTCTCCCCCACTAGAGATATTCAAGAATGATCTGGATGCAATCCTGTGCCATGTGCTTGAGCAGAGAGGTTGGACCAGATGATTCAATGTGGTCCCATCCAAGTTTAGCCATTCTCTGCACCTCCTTTTTTAGCCATTCTGTGATCTGTGATTCTGTGAAACACCTATTTCTTCAACGTACTACTGTATTGGATTGATAGAAATCCTTAGTTTTGTCAGTCCTTCTGTGACTTTACCCTATTTTACTAGAGGAATCCAGAAAAGATTCTCTTATATACTCTAGGATGCTATTTTTAATTCTTCCCCTAAAAAACATTATGATGTATAAATCCTAATTTAAAAATAAAAAAGAAAATAGTTGGTGGAAATTTTTTAATAAATTATAAATGTCCTGGAGTGACTTTATGATGCATGTGCCCCCATTTGTCTGTTCTGGTCATGCTGGACATTAATTTCTACACTTTTAAGACTGGTTCTGAGAGTGAAGGGGAGATCTCCTGAAACTTTATAACCAATGTACTTTTTTATTATTATTAAAAAATTTTGGTTAATTTAAATATTAATGTTTTATATTAAAATTAATATCTAGAGCATTTTTGTGAGCATTCACACAAAAAGGCTTTTTCTTCTTTATTTTAGCAGTACAACTTTTGAGTGATAAAGGATTCAAAAGAATACAGAAGATCTTAAGGGGGGGTGTTTCTTTTCTAGTATGTTTTAGAAAGTGATGAAAGAGTTTTTCATGCCTCATTATAAGCTCAGTTTGCCTTTATACTGATGCAGCCTGACTGATTTTTGTATGCAATTTCATGTGATAATTATGGAGCGAAGAACAATGTACTTGTTTATAAGCAAGGAGAAAAACATTATTTCTTTTGTCTTTTCACAGCCATAACATGCATGCCTGTATTTGCTTATTGTCCATAGCATAAAAATTTTAGTGCATTTCTAAAATTATTTCAGGGAGATTACTACATAACATCAACCAGAAATTTATCTTAAAATTTGCAACATTAATTGACAGTTTTCATTGAGTTTGTGCAAACACTTTTGATAGCTTTCTAATCCTCTATAATTTTTTATGTAGCCAACCCTGAGGATTTCTTCCTGTTCTTGAAAAATGAATTTACAAAGTGTCTCTAAAGCTAATGAAGAAAGCCAAAACAAAGGATTCTGCAGTAGATTTTTTCTGTATATAGAGATACAATTCTAAATTATGGTTTTTTACTGCTAAAAAGCGTGCATATATTAATTCAATTTTAAATTATGAGCACCTGCATGAAGGAACAGTGTTTTCCATGCCTTCTATATTTCTAGATGAACTTTTGGCATTTTGGCATTTTGGCATGGTAGAAAAATATATGAGCTTGTGTGCATATTACGTTGGCTAATATTGTTGTAGTCCATCTAATATATTTGTTGATATGTGCTGTAAATAGTTATTCATAGGCAATTTAGTAAAATATCTATACCGTGTGTTATCATATTTATTCAATGTTTGAATACCAGACATAAGAATCAGAAACTTTAATCATATGAAAACTATATTCAGCACAGAATTCTATTACTGGTGCCATAATACAAGTTCTAACTTCTCTGAGTGTTTGGCTACACTGAAAGAGACTGTGCTGTTCATGAAAACCCCCTACAACAAATGTTTGCTTCATTATCTGCCACTTAAAACACAGGGACTGGTGATATTCAAGGAAACGCCTGTAATATCTATATCATATGATATCAATCTATAATTTTAACCTCCACAGTTTAGTTAAAAAAAAAAATCACTGAAAATATTGAAAACACAGACACATATTAAAAAAAATGTGTGTGCGTGCATACCTGTGCATTTTCATCTTCTTTGCATAAAAACTTTAGACAGGGTGAAAACCCAGTACTCCAATATATTAAATTCGAAGATATCTACATTTTATTCCTATGTATTTGAATGAAGTGAGTTAGAACTTGATGTAAAAGCTTTTAATCTTTCATGGTACTATTTCATTGAAGAAAATAGTTTTCCAAATGTTTCTTCATCTTTTGCTATATTTTTGCTTCACAAAACTTTTGTTGTAGTTTCCTTTTCTGGACCCAGTCACAGAGAACTGTTATCTCACACCTTCTAAACTTAACAGAAAACTAAAATGTAGATATTTGTGTTCAGAAATGAGGTCTCCAAGGGAGAGTGTAAAGGAAGGAATAAGTTTCATAACCCCACAGAAAATGTTCAACTGACAATTTTGAATGGCCCAAATACATTTCACAACATTTAATCTATCAAAATACATGGTTTTTCAGAACAAAGTCAAGTTGTTCTGCAGTGATATATTGATTTTTATGAAAATTTCTGTAATGAGATTTTTGACACTGTTTTGCTTCTGACCAGAAGGACTAACTTGAAACTTGAGGATCAAGTAATCTGATCCTGTTTCACTCAAAATCATAAAATGTTTTGCTTTCATTAAAATTAACTACTTTGCACACTGTTAAACACACATAAAATCTGTAGCATTGCTATGCTAGTAGGAGTCTCTCACAAGCAGAACACACATCACTTGAGGCTTAGGGATTTGGACGAATATAATAAAATCCAACCAAAACCCAGTAAGGAGTCCTTGAGCTTCCAGCTATTTTCTGTGTTTGAAAGAAGACATTCTATTTGATAAATCATATGCTTTTGTTCTGGACTGTGTTGAAAAACAATCCTGTACTGCACAATCCTGCTAGTCTCAGCTTGCTTCTTTTGTATCTATTACCTTTCCTTTCTTCTTGAAATTATCTCTGTCAAAGTGATATCTCAGGTCTCCACTAATTTCGGCCCTGCTTCTGTATCCTTTCATTTCTAATAGCCTTTCTCATTTACCTTTTCTCTTTCATTAGGTGTCCACACCTTCTTTTTTATCTTGTGGCTATCTGAAGATCTCCAATTTAGTAGTCTTTATTCAATATTTTCATCTAGAATGTAGAAAAAGTTCAGGTGCTTGGAGGTACAAATTGTATGCAAGTTGTTAATGCAAGAATTATTGCTGCTAGTAGTAGAATTAATGACACCTCTGTTGCTAAAGGAGAGATTACTTTTTTCTCCAAAACTGCATTTCATCTCCAAAATTGTATTTTACTTCAAAAAGTAAAGACCTGTGTTACCACAAAGAAAAATCTTCAGATAAGTTAAGGAATTCAAATATACAGGCTTGATAGGTAGTACTGTAGTTTTCCCAAAATATTTGAGCAAGTCACATGTTGTAGAAGGAAGTTGAAAGAATGATTAGTCTTATTTGTAGATATGTGTTGGAAAAAATCAGTAGTGCTGTGAAATCTTCTGCATTGTTGTGTCTGGGAAAGAATTAAACCATGTTTGGAATACAATATTTTTTTCAGTAAAAATAAAAAGGTTAATGAGCATATGCAGCACCAAACAAGTCGCTAAGAAAGAAAATTCAGTGCTCTCTGACACTGTCTTCATCAATGGCATCCAAAAAACTATGCTAATTTACCTCCCAGCTTGTCAGATGAGATTCAAGAAGTAGTGATAACTGAAGAATGACAAGCAAATTGGTTTACTTTACAAAAAAACCCAAAACAAAACCAAACAAAAAAACCCACAAACCAACCAGCCAAATGTTTTAAATTACTTCTAACAAGTAACCGGATATTTGCTTTTATTATATTTTTTGATGAAGGATATCCAAAAAATTCATAAAATTTGAAAAAATACATAAATCCTCATGGCAGTATCAGAGCATGGAGAACTCAGAAGTTAAAACCAGAATAAATTTCAAAAAGTTCTCTGTTTGTATTTTCTGCAGCAAAAGCTACTGGAGAAATCATATTAAAGATAATTGCCATGTTGGCATTTTAATTTTGTCACCACAAATATTTACTGATAAAATTTTTTGGTTACAGGTTGAAAGAAAAATTCTGTTAAATAACAGTATGATTCTTTAGGGTAATAGTAATTATTTTCTGTCTAACTTTCCTAACAACTTTATATATGCAAATGTTCAGAATCAGACACAATGACCAGAATATTCATCATACAGTCCAACCTCATTCACAGCTCAGGATGTGGTATTCCAGTTAAACAAATGTTATTCAATCACTATTAGCAGATCAGTGTGTAATCAGCTATGCAAACCACAAGTATGTAAAGTGCCTGGCTTTGAAAACATTAACAGACTAATGTCTTAAAAAACCTCTGTTAAAATGTATTTAAAATCAGTCTGCATGCTTCTAACTCACTTTAAACTTGTTTATAGTCAATTTTCAAAATGCAGAAAGTCCTTTTTGTAAAGTTCTTATTCATCTGAAAAGTACTATCTAGGAAAAAATAAGGAATAATTTGTATTGGGAAAAAGCCTAAAAGACTTTCTTCCAACTACTTCATAGAAAATTACAAATGCCTTAAGAAGGTGCTAAATTAAAAACAATTGTTAACTAAAAGTTAAACACATCAAGGCTAAAAATAAATGTTGGTGTTAGTTTATTCAATTGTGCTGAAATATTTACTGGGAAGTCTATTAGTACAGTTATTGCTAATAGAGATGTTTATTCCTCTAATTGAACTTAAAAAAAAATATAGTGTTATAGATTTATAAAACTAGTAGCTTTATTAAGAACTTGCTTAGTACATTTACTTAAAAAAATCTATATACATAAAACTGACAGCAGAGGAAGAAATAATGAATATATGACGCATCTTCATCTCTATGCAGATGAAGTGTATGTACATGTCCTTGATTTAACATTCACAGAAAATCAACTAACTTAAAGAGTAATATGAAAAAATATTTGTGTCAGCACTTTTAGAGTAATCATGTATTTCAATATAGCTGTACACAGTTTAATGAGAATGCCTTCAAAATAAATCAAAACACTGGTGTTCTTTCTGAAAGGATCCCTCATCACTGAAATGTTGCAAAGAATAAAAGTAATTCCTGGCAAACAATAAGGAAATCTTCAAAGAAGAATGAAATGTGAACATTGGAAGATTTGTTTAGTGTTTCTATTTAATAATGTATTTACAATTAACAATATTTACATAGTTAATAAATTCTAGAATGAAGCACAAGTTCAGAATCTGAAATCTGTTGACATTAAACAAGGCAGCTTTTGATTTACTACTCAGTTGAAAGAGATTGTTGTAAACAATCTACAAAGTGTCCAAGGTTATTTATCTTTTTTTTTTCTTCATTTATGTGTAATTTTGTTTCGATATTTATGAAGGAACCCAATTCTCTATAAATAAAAATGAACGGTAAACAAATATTGCTAGATTCATCTGGAATAGCGTGTTATCTTCATCTTCCAACTTCTTTCTTGGTTTTATTTGCCTTTTGGAGGCTGCTGCTTTCTTATTTTCTTTAATACATACATTGACTAGTGCAATTTCTCTCCCTCTCATGTGGCATTAAATTTCATGTGTTTTGATAATAAGCGAGTAGACACTCAAATTCAAATCCCCACATGCTTGCTTCTGACATTCTTTAATATTACTATGATTTATGAAGTATTTCCACAGTTCCTTCTTGGCTCCTTTAAAAGATTTTTAAAATAGATTTACAATAAATTTGTTTAGTGGCTGTCTAATTTGACACACATTTTGACATAATCAATTGTCACATGTTTAACATCTCACATGATAAGAAAAGAACTGAATAGTTTAAATCTTGGTCTGTATGAAAAACATAGTGTTATTACAATACTAGGACTGTAAGCAGCGATGAGATGATTAAAGAACCCAATTTATAGTTAATTATTTTTTAAATACCATTATACTATCTTGAAAACCAATTACTTATATTCCTGTCAGTATCTGGCTATCAGACTAAATGTTCTCTTGATGCAGTCTAATTTGCCTAAAAAGAGTGAGAATTGTATTTAACATCAAGAATACATAAATTGGTTCATAAATATATTATTAAAATAATTGAAGGATATATCAGATAATTAGTACATTGAAAATATTGGATGCAAATAAAATATTTACAGAATATAGAAGTATGAGCACCATATCTAACAATGTGTTACCTACCAACTTCATGCTCCACTGATCTGAATTTTAGTTAAGAATTTTTAGAGTTTGGTTTTAGAGTTGGTTTAAAAATTATCATTTAATGAGACTTTAAAACTAATTTCCATAATCCTCAAAGAAAATATTGTTCAACATTCAAAAGAGCTATCAGTATTCTTTTTCTAAGCTCATATTAATGCCAGCTTCAAAAAGGGGGATGTTTATGACACCAAGATAAGAAAATACAAATACAGTAGTTAATCACTGTGTAATTACAAAACAGACTTCTCCTGAAGTCATAGCAGAGATACCTTGCAAGTGTTTATTTCACATTCATCCGCTCACTTGATTCTTTCCTATTTAACTGTTGTGCAGAAAATTCATAACAGTCTACAGCAAATAAACTTTATAAAACTGAAGAAAACTTTGTGAAAGCAAAAGATCTACCTTCTTAAAAGATTTTGTTGAAGCTTATGTTTTCACGTTGTACAACACGTTCCTGTGATACACAGTAATTCTTTCAACAACCTATGCTCAGGAAGTTCCCAGGGCCTAATCAGAGCCTTGAAATGCAGCCACTGCTCTAACGGATGCAAATTCATAATGTAAAAGTGACTTTAATTTAAAAAATATATATATTTACAGTTAAATATTATTTCTGTGTAAAAACTGAGTGGGAAGATTTTTTTTTATTCACATCTAAACAAGATTCTTTCACTGCACATTGTTTCATTGGGTTGTTTTCCTGTCTCGTGATGCATTATGGGGGACAAGGCCCTGAACTGTAAAAGTGCACGTGAGAAGAGCCAAAATGATAATCTTCAGTGCCTTTAGCTCCACGTGAGAATATTCCCAACACCTGCTGGAGTGCTTTGCTGCTTTCCCCAGAGCTGTTCACCAGTCTTCCTGAAAAGGACTGCAAAGGGATGAATCTGCCAGAATATACAGATAGCAAGTTACAAACGCAGCCATGGGTTAGGGTGTCAGCAGACTGCAGCTGGCTAAAAGTGAATCATATTTATAACTTCATATGACTGGAAAGGCTACTATATCTTCCTTTCTTTTTTTTCTGCTGACACATTTGAAGGAGAACATCAAGCCAGACATATAGATCCTAAGAGGGATTCTCAGCCCTGGGCCCAAATCAATGGCTAAGCAACAACTGCAACTTATCAAACTCATTCCTGTTACTGATGTCTCAGGCAGGCATATTTCCTCTCAGATTCTTTCCTGCTTTTTCAGAGAAGCAAGGGGAAACAAAACCAGTCCTTAAGGTAGGGTAAGCACATAGAAATGATCTTCTGCTGCTGGCTTATCTTTTGGCGAAAAAGGCTAAAAAGACAAAAGAAATCATCAGCTGAGGATAAGAGTTTGAAGACCAATGTGTAAATAGGGTGAATGATGTCACTGTTTCCCCCACAAATCTATTTTTATGAATGAATTGAGGATAAAAGATACAATTATTTCCGCAATTTGTTTAGACTTTGGCAGACAATCAGGCCAAAACACCACCTTGAGCAGGGCAAAAAGGAACTTATTTATTTATTTTATTTTAAATAGTCTATTTAAAAGGCTTTTTTAAAAAATCTTTTTTAACTGTAGAAAACCTTTTTAACTGTAGTATTTTCAAAACCTGAATGATTCCTTACAATTAGATAAAAAATATGGAATTGTTTGACTACATATGCCACATGTTGGCATAAAAATGACCCCAGAAAATCTATTTCAGGAACTCCTGAAGGAGTAAAATAGCTTTGTATTTGTTGACTTTCAGTTTCATTCTGTCATGGAATGCCCTTGTCAGCATAAATTTCCTTTATGCTTATTGTTAGACATTTGTGCAAATGATGATGGAAAACCTGATGTGTTTGGCCTTCTGAAGAATTCATACTATTCGAACCTTTCTGAAAGCATGTAAGTTTTCATTTTCCCTGTCTGACAGCTTGTTGAAAATTCCTGTGAGGTAAAGTCTGGAATGGAGAGATTTTAGAGGTGATATAAGTGGCATTTCAAGATTCAAGGGACATCTTCTGTGCCAAGACAGAGAGAGAGCATATGAGGGCTATTAGAAGTGTGAAACATTATTTTGAGAGTCTGCCAAAGACCGCTGTATAATAACCTGGATTCTAGGATTTATTACTTTGGATGATGACATGACTTGAAGTTTGTCCACATGCTGAAGCTGGGTGAAATAGGTCATGAAAGGGAGTCAGAAAGCTTCAAGTTTTCACTGCTTGAAAGAAGTAAAAATGGGACATGATCCGTTCTGTATATAAAGTCAGAGCAAATTACAGGTTTACTGGAGAGAACAGCGTTCCTGTCCATGCCCCCTAGGTAAAGCTGTTTAGTACCTGATGCAGTTTGACAACCTGGCACTTGT
Source organism: Illadopsis cleaveri (assembly GCA_013399915.1). Lineage (NCBI taxonomy): Eukaryota > Metazoa > Chordata > Aves > Passeriformes > Timaliidae > Illadopsis > Illadopsis cleaveri. The sequence continues at coordinate 216,856 of VXBB01005490.1, read as the reverse complement.
GATTGCAAATTAGAGGCAGCCCATTCACCTGAAGTTCAGGCTGCTGAAACATTCCTGTGACAACCAACATCTAAAATTCCTTGTCCCAGTGGAACACTTTTCTGGTGTCCTCAGTAAACACACCAACACACTCTAATAAACTTATTTCTATTACAAAACTGTGTATGAGATTAAACCCTCTGAGCTTCTGATTATCCTGAAATGATCTGATAACATTTGAGGTACATTGCTCAGATTGGGATCCATGAGGCAAAGGAAGAAAAAGTGTGAGGTACAATGTAATAATATGTATTTGCACCCTGGTATCTTCTTAATCCTAGAAAGACTTGTCAGACTGCATCAGGAAAAGAAGTGTGTGGTCCTAATGCTGCATGTGTTAGGCACTAGGGCCAGTATCACAGTGGGAGTTCTGCCTTCAGTTGCAGAAAACAAACTAAAGCACCTTTCTAAGTCACTACCTGTCCCAACAACCACAGCAGACATCATTTCTATGTGGATCCTCAGAGAAAAATGCCTTCTCCTCACAGATAACATGCTGTAGGTCTATCTAGTATCCTTAACGAGTAAGGTCAGGCATACTCACTAATTAGTGTGAGAAGCAAAGGATTTGGGTATGTTTGGTAAGTCATAGTCATTTCCTGCTGAGGGCTGGTATGGGTGTGATCAGGAGGGGTCAGATGAACATTGGGTCCTACTGACACAGAATTTGGCTTGAGAATAAAAACCTAAACTCAAGCACATTTATCAAAATCAGGTTTGAAACACCTAGTAGAAAAACCCCTGAAATTTATTTATTTTGTTTACAAACAGCCAACTTATGACTTCTACCTTTATCATTACTGCACATTACAAAGTTTTTTTCACAAAAACTTTACTTCTTTTTATCTGAAACCATCATATTTAGTTTTAGTATTATGTATTTAGTTTTTACACTTAAGTGCCTGAATTCTCATCCTTTCATGACAAAATATGTAGATTTTTAATTTTTTTACTTGCCTCTCTTTTCAAAACTATTCAATTTTAATAATAAATTACTAATATACTCAAAGAATACTAATTGCAATATTATATGCTGTTTGCAGTGGATAATTTTACAGGTAAGGACTTGAATGCTATGATAGTAGTATGCCAAATAGAATGTCTTTAACTGGTAGCATAAAGCTGCTTATTATTTTCCTGAGAATTACTGGGACTAGATTTTGGGCTCTTCTAGTCTTTGAAGCCCACTGATTTTTAAGTTCTGTATTTTTTGATGTAATGTGGTTTTAAATTAAACCATTAGGGGCTTTACTGTCTTTTGCAGATGTTATTCAATAAGCATACTAAGTTAAGAAATCAATATATATAATAAATATCATCTGTAGCCTACAGAGACATTCGCCAAAGAATTAAATACCAATTACAAGGTATTCTTCATAGAGAGTTTTCATAAAAATCCCTGAAGGTGCCAGTGATGAATAAATGCCTTAGGTTTAATATTTAGGAAAGCAGGCATCTCAAAGAGCAAGTGCATCATGCTCTAGAGAAGAATAAGCCCAAATGAATAGATTCAGCACAAATTAGTTCAAGATTTGATCTGGCACTAGAAACATCTAAACATAATTTGCCATTAGAAGAGGAGAACAATGCCACCAGTTCAAATTAAATTCTGGGGTTTTCCCCTGTAAACTATTCACAAAAATGCAGTTAAGATTTCCTACAAAGCATGCATACTTTCTCAAAAGGTTTTTTTCGACATCTATCAGTTAACATCATCCATTTAGCTGCCTTGTAAATTTTAAAGCAATTTTCTTCAAAATGAGTCTGCCGAATAATGTAGATATGAGGTAGATGTCAGTGTGGGTGATGAAATTAAAAAACCCAGATTTGGGGGCTTGGGAAATAAAAGATGAAAATAAGAATGATTTTTGATGCTTGTATTTGTTTCCAATAACCTACAGTCACAAAATGGAAGGATGTAACAGATGCTAATTAACCAAGAAGACAACAGCAATATCATAAATTTTGATGGCTGTCCATGGAAGCATAAGCTCAGCTGAGATGACAGAATTAACCAAGAGTAGCCACCTATTTTTGTTTTGTGATAGGACAAAATACATATGCTTCATGAAGACAGTTTTCCTATCACTGTCAAAATGTCAAGAACTCTGCTGCACTTTGATACCTTCTTTTCCAAAAGTCTCTTGCATTAATTTTTCTACAAATAAGAGAACAGTATGGCAACTAAGCTGACAATTTTGTGCAACTTTTTACATGTACTACATAAAATTACACTTGAACTTGGTTTTTGCTGTAACAGAGAGAAAATTACTCAAGGTTTAAGAGATATCCATGCATAAATAAAGGAATATAATTTTATTCCACCTAGTAACTTACTTCTGAGAATGCTAAAGTTCTCTCTTACCAATTCCCACTCTTATTGAGTTCTTCATTGTATTAGGAAGAATAGCATTCCCAACTTCTGGATATTAATGTGAGAAGTGGATTGATTAAAAAGTTATTTCTTCTCAAAATTTCCTGAAGGTGCATAAAAAAGCACACATATTTTTCTATAAGAAACATATATTTGTCTTTTGAGGGTGCACAGGAATCATATGTTCACATTTTACAAACTATTTAATAATTTAGAAAATAGCTTCTCAGTTCCATCTGTAGTGATGAGTTCCAAGGATTTTTGATGCATTGTTAGAAAGCATCACACTGTTAGTTCCTTTCTGTTTAACAGGGCTTCTTAAAGCTATGATGAGAGGTTAAGTAGTACCAGAAATCTATTTTTCTTAGTCCTTACTGTATGCTTACAGTTTTTATTACTTGTATAGGGGTCTAACTGAAACAGTTTCAAACATTTTATTTTTGTCTCACAATGGGATTTTTATATGCTTACTATTTTTTCTTATGATCCCCTGCATGTTCATTTTCCTGACAGGGATCAGTACCCCATCAATAACATGGAAGGAAAAAGGCAGGCACAGCTATAGAAAAAAAAATCTTCATTGATCATAACAAGAGGCCAGAGTTACACGCTGAGAAGTTTGGGTTTACCTGGAAAAAGCCTGACTGCCCATTCTCTCCCCTGAGGTTGTGGTAATACAACCAGCTCCTCACAAGCTTTCAGATTTTTATCTCCACTTCAAGTCATCATTTTAGAGCCAGAACTGATCATACCAGCTTTTATATTTTAACATTTTTGACTAAGATGAGTTTTAGTACGTGTAGCATTGATGGCTGCAAACATTTTGTTTACACAGCTGTCTTCATTACTACTATCATGAGAGAAATTTGCCCATAAAGGATGGAAACTCTTAAAATCTAAAGAATATATAGACTGTTGCCTGGTTACATAAAGTAGAAATTCTCTTATCCATGGTAACGCTGTTGTGGTGAAGGGGGCTGGGGCAGAGCTAGTGTTCAACCTATACCTTCATGTAATACCACCACCTACACAGCTGTTTGCAGAACTCAGAATTTGGATTCCAGAACTAAATATTTGTTCAGGTTACTGAACTATTCTAAGTTCAGAGAAATTATGTGTATAAATAAAATAGTGATAGCAGCTACCATAGTTAAAACAATTTAGACAGTAAGGCTGATGTGAGAGTGCAGATCCAACACAAATATCTTCCTGATTGACAAAAGTAGATCTACTGCATTCAGCATGATATAATAGCAGAGCCTGTGCCAAATTTCATTCAGACATATAGGGCAAATTGGTGCACAACAATTTCAGAATCATCTGGTTACGTTTTCAGTCTCTTATAAGCCTGTTTACTGAGTATTGTCATAATACTCTTCTCCATTTCTCTGTAGATATAGCTGTTCAGTAAAAGCTGTTTTCCAATATACTATTTTTTTTTTCTTTTTGGGTCTTCTGCTTTTGTCTACTTGTCTATTATACACATCCTGAGAAAATAAGCAATTATTTTGGTAATTAGTGCCTCTGAGTCTTCTCCATAGAATAGAAGATTAAGAAAGATCTACCTACCAGTGAATCACATCAGTTTCCAGACCTTTAGTGACACTATAGTTTTTTATTTTATATATTTGTGTTCTTGTGAAGTAAATGTTGACTTACAGAAAAATATGCTATCATTTTTCGTGGGTCTATCAAGCTTCTCTGCAAGTAGAACCAGTATTGAATCTGATTCCTAAAATGATTATTGTAAGAGTAGTTCTCAGACTTTGGGATTTTAGTCTGAAAATATTCTCCTGGTGTTTCTTTTAATTCTATTTTTAGAAGAAGTTTTGAATCAAAATAATATATTTTGCCTAAACTGTCAACCCCCTTGCATCAAAAATGCAAAATAGTCTGCTATTAAAAACCCCAGACAAAGAAATATACCCAAGCAGAAACATGCTGCCCATTAACAAAGAAAAAGAAATATTGGACCAATGCAGGCAGTTAACTTGCATTATAATCAATTCTGCAAGTGAGAAAAAACATGTTAGAGTGGCTATTTAAAATGTGTATTTATTGAATGACCAAAGTTAAATCTCTCAGAATAACATTCACATTACCCTGCCTACTTGGAATAAGATGTCTCAAATAAACAATATGGAATGTTTAACAGAGAAGAATATATAACATCTTTTCTGTCTATTGAACTTTTGCTGTTAAGTAGCAGTTTGAATTGTGTATCCCTTTTAAAGTTTCTTTCTTTCTTTGTGCTAAAAATACTTCTTTCCTAATACTCTTTGACAAGATATCTGAAGGACTGTGTCTATTTTTGTGTATCATCCAAAGTCTTGATGCATTCCAGATTTGCTCTCATTCTCATCTCAAAGCAAAATCATTATTTCTTTTATGTTCTTGATTTCTGGATGGACAAATATAAATGAGAATTTCCCAATCCCCTCTTTTCCATTCATGTACCTATGGGTGTTTATGAAGGTATCCAAGTGTGTGCATGTATATGCAGACTGCATTTCATGATGTGGATACTCTTCTGGGACATACTAGATACATGATTTTATTACTTGTTCATCTTACAAATTCCATCATCTGTTTCATGGAGAAGCACTTGGACAATTAGTTTCACATGCAAAGGTCAAAGCTCTTTCTCATCCAGCTATCCAGCTAACCATGTTGTGGATGTGGGATGTTATTTATTCCATTTAAAAAGAGTAACTGAAAAGCCCTTGTTCCTATCTTTGATTTACCTGTGTGGTTACAGCCCTCAATGAAAAGTGAATTTAAGTTTAAGGTACCTACGAGAAATGGTTAAAATACAGTTTATGGTAAACCTAGTCTCAGATTTTCACATTCAAGCTTGCCACTTGTAAACAAGATTCAAACAAAAGCTGGCTCATGCTGGTTTGTTTTCTCATCTCTGGACCCCTGCTATCACATCTTTCTGCCAGTCCTTGCTCCTCAGTGGAAGGACTCCTCACGCTCTTTCTCTGCTACATTGTGGAGTCCCTCCCATGGAAGTCAGTCCTCCACAAACTTCTCTATCCCACAGGCTGAACTTATTCACAAACTAATCCATCACATGTCCCTTACATGGAGTGTGGCTCTTCCAGATTGAACTGCTCCAGCATAGGTCCCCCCTAGAGTCACAATGTAAGTCCCTTTCCACAGGCTGCAGTCCTTCAAAGATGGCCTGCTCCAGTATGGGTCCCTTACGATGTCACAAATCCCACCAGGAAACCTGCTGCAGTAGGTGAGTCCACAGGTCCTTGCCAGGAACCTGCTCCAGTGTGAGCCTTCCCCACAGGCTCCTGGTGGATCTCTGCATCCCCACTCTCCTCCATGGGCTGCCTTACCTTGGGCTGCACCATGGGCTGCAGGAAATCTCATCTCTCAAGGCTGGAGCACCTCCTGCCCCTCCTTCACTGACCATGGTGTCAGACATAAGCTGACATATGCAGATATGGCTATTTCAATCACATATGCTCAATCCTCTATTTTCTGTCTGCAGTTACTTCTGGGCAAAAAATTTGCTTTTCTTCTTAAACATGTTATGCCAGAGGTGCGCCAGTCTTCTCTGAATGACTCTCCCTCTTCCAGCAGTGTCAGTCTCAGAGTAGGCTGACGTTGGCTCTGTTGGACATGGGGGAAGCTCCTGGCAGCTTGCCCCCGAAGTCACGCCTGTCGCCATGCCTGCTACAATAAAATTGGCGCACAAGTACAATACATTAAGAAATGCACTTCGTTCCTCTGAAGACTTTTCCCTGTGATGATACACAGAATAGTTAAGGTATAAGGAACAAACTGTCACAGAACAAGTTGGTTTCTCATAAGTTGGTCAAAATATATTTTTCCTCTTATTCAAAATATTAGCTTGGTCAGGATATCTCATCAAGGTTTAGTCAATCCATTACTTATTATAAATTTTAAGTGCAACATACCTGTAAAATGTGTTTCATTTTAAACTTAGTCTCTATGAATATCCAGTAATTCCAATGTAAATCATCCTGTTTAGTTGGTTTAAAAAACAGACTTAGCTGCCCTGTGTATAGGCGAATTTACACTGGAGATTTTACCAGTGTAATTATTTAATCAAAAGATCACATACCATCCAATTATTATTCTGCTAGTGAAGATTTTCTATGTAGATCAGATTTAATTCATTTTATTGGCAAGTGGAGCAAAGAAGTCAGCTCTCCCTGTTGCTATAGATTCATGGACTGCAGCCATAAAAGTCCACTTAATCATCCAGCATATTTTTTTGTGTATAACGAAAGACTTCAAATTAATTCCTGCTTGAGTTAGAGCAACATGGGGGAACCAACCTGCATTTAAGAATTTAAGAATAACAAATGCTTACAACTTGATTCAAATATGTCTCATGCTACTCTTAAAACTATTTTATTTATAATTTGGATATATCTATCTTCAACTACAAGTCATCTGACATTATTAGTAATTTTTCTGATAGATGGAAGAAACTTGTCTTGCCAATCAACTGTACCCTTTAATTATAAAACCTAGTTACTAACAAAATTAGTTCTCCACTTCTCTCTCTATTTCTGCTGTTCTTTTAACCTGTTCCATTTAAGACATGTTTCATGAGAACTCCGAAATTAGGTGTTACTAACATAAAATTATAACAGTCTAAGATAAGAAAGTTTGGAGATTTTCCAGAAATATTTGATCACAGTAGTTTTATTTATGAATTCACAGATTACATTATTCCTAGGAGTTACAGCATAACAGTCAATGTATATTCAAAGTACTCAAAGTATTTCACAGATGTCTGCTTCAGACTTCATAATATCAGTAACTGGTCTCATTCAACTATTTCAGCCACATTTCTCTTAGCATGTTCAATGAGGAGGAGCAATGCTTCCCTACCAGACATAGGTAACAAACAACACCAAAACACACACAAAAAAAATCAAATCTGATAGGATCCTGCTAGAAACTTAACTAGAAAAAGTTTTAAAACTCTCAGTCAAAAATTTCTACCTAGACAGTTTTACATCTATTTATTCTGTGTGAGACTGATTTTGGGCCTTCATTTTTTGTTAGACAGTGTGTGGTATCATATCAAGAGAAAAACTTGTGGTGCAATGGGTGTATTTCATCAATCTCATTTTAATTGTTAACAAAAATTGCAGTGTTGAAAAAGTTGTCAAGCCAGCTTGATGAGATTTATTTTCCAGAAACCCATTTTGACTGGCATTAATTATATTTACCTCCTTCATTTCTTTATTAATCAACTGTTCTCTCAGCCTCTTTCCATTACTTTGTCTGAGATCAATGTCAGACTGACAGGCCTAAGATCACCCAGGTCAACCAACTCACCTTTCTTGAATGTTATCACAATATCATCTTTCTTTCAGTCTCTGGAGAACTGCCCCAGTGTTACAAAACTTACAGAAAATCAATGTTAATAGTGCAGAATATTCATTGGTCAGATATTTGGCAGCAAGTTAAATAAACTCTTGATTAAAACCCATTAAACTTTAGCACAGGCTGTGCAACATTCACCCAATAATCAAGGCAGAAAGAGTATACCTTTTTTCAAGTAATCAAAACACAACATCTGATATTTTCATAAGAACAGAAAAACATAAGTGTTATTATTAATGGATAAGACTTGCAATTACAATTGTTTCTGACACACACACAAAATCTCCTCCTTTTTAGTCTTATATTGACTACATTTCTCCATGTGTCGTCCTAATTTTCTTTCAAATTCCTAGCTTCTGATTTGTATTCTTCCATTTGTAACACAGAGATGTCTTAATTAAAACTCAGATGCATGTTTTGGAGTCTCCATATCTCGAGATATGCAAAATAGCTGTCTATATATGGCTTTAAGCTCTAAGTGCCCATGCTTGATCAAGGGGTTGGACCAGATTCCCTCCAGTAGTTCCCTCCCTACTTTAACCATTCTCTGATCCTATGGTCATATGAAGATAAAACCTAATATATTTTCCTTGTGTCAAGTCTAGCAAATTTTTTTAGTAGGGAAGTTGCCATTTATATTTTTTCTTGTTTCAATTAATATTTTAGTTTAGTCTTTGAGCTATATCCAATATTTGAAAGCTGTACCAAATTCCTCTTTCACAAGCAGAGGTTTTCCCGCCAAGTCCTGTAAATTCTCAGTTACAGAGTCAGTCACCCTCTTCAACAGACCAACTCAATGGTCTATGTCAGTTAAATATATTTTCAAATTAACAGACTAAATTCATTAGTTAATTGTTGCTTCTGAGCTGTGGCAGAGTACTTTCCAAAACTGGTCTCCTTTTTTCTGCCTATTCCAGTCTCTTCTTCAGTACTATGAAATTCATTCAAGGATGAACCATGAAGATAACTTTACTTGAAAAGTTTACAAAGTCATGTTTCTAGCTTTGATAGAAAGAATATCACATATAAACTATATATAAATATGTATATTTAAACAAAACATACATAAGGTATGGATTCAGTTCCCGATTAAGACATTGTATTTAAGTCCATACATGCAGTTTTCTGCCTCTGTGCTAAATATATAGCTGTGTACTACCCAAAGCAGCCCAAGAGGCTGATGTCAATTCTGTCTAAGAGCCTTCAGATTACTCCAGCCATCCACACAGGTCTCACATTGTATTCACAGAAAACCTTGATCTCAAGGCCCTGGAAAACACATACTGCACCCACAGTGCTCTGAGGTTTTGGCTACCATAAACAATGAAGTTTTGTTTCTACACATGTCCAGTGCCATCCAAGATGCTCTAAGCCATCTCTTCCTCAAGTTGTAGAAATTTGTGTCTTGAAGTGTAGAGCAATGAAAACTAGAGTGAAGCTCTCAATCATCCAGGTTCTCCTTTTCTGGAGAGAGGTTCTCCTTTTCTGCTGCATTTTTCTTTCATTTAAAAGAATTTCAACCACTTTTGAAACAGAGGAAACATTCATTTTTCTTAAATTAAATTAATATTTATACAAGTTTACTTATAAATATTCCTATGGAGCAATTATAACAATTTCTATGCAATTATCTCCTCCTGGAATGAATAATTCATAGGAATATATATGATTGATATTCTCCCCTTTGAACTCAAGGTGTTTCTTCTCTGGCATATTTTCCTAGTACCCAAAAAAGGTGGTTTTGGCGGAAGAAGATTGTGCATCACGACGGTGGCCTTTTTACTTAATTGATGCATATGTACAAAATTTATCTATATATTTAAATTTTCAAATAAAAGGTTTTGAGTGATTTAGCAGTTTCAGAAGCAGCAGTTCAAGATTAATTTCTAATTCCAGCTTCCTGGAGAGGTTACTTTTCTTAGATAATGAAAACTGTCTTTTCTTATTTTATGTCAATAGAATTTTTTTCATATTATAATTTTGGCATTTCAAATTCAGAATTTTCTTCGTATCTCCATGTTTGCATTTTAATTGGATGAGACAATCCAGCAGATTAGAACAAAAATGCCAACTTGTATTTCTAACCTTATTATTTAAAAACTCTGAGGAACCATATGACTTTGGCATTACTGCAGTGCTGTTGTTTCACTGCATAACCAAGACAGACAAAGTGAATTTACGGCTATTTGGAGTATTTGACAAATACTAAAGGAAAATTGCTATATAAGCAATGTATAAATACTGCCAAGCAATTTATTTCTCATTTTCTAAGAAGCAATTTGATAAGAAAATGTTTGCAGAATTAAGTGAATGGCTGCATTATACATGTTAGTAAACAGATTGGATTATTTCCTTCTTTCTCCTTGTGATAAGCAACTTTGCACTTCCCTAGGTGTGACTTTATTGGTGTATGAATAATTCAGCTTTTTCGACTAACTTATCTCAAGAATGAGAGCTATTCTACACTTTTTCTTTCCCTTTCCTGCTATGCCCTTTGTCAATTCTTCCTTATGAAGTAAATTGTTGAAATATAGACAAAAGGGAGATAAAAATTCCTCAAGGCACAGTGAGTGAAACAAAGGAATATTCAGTTTGCAGAAGTTATTCTTGATTTATTCCTGACAGTTGTAATTGAATTAGATTTCATGGGGAAATAGCAAATGTTGATTAGAGATGACAAGCAGGTTTTGACAGTTTTTGTAGCTTCAGCATACTGTATGAATATGTCAGTAATATATGAATGGATATTATATTACCAAATTAATTAGTTAAGGTCGACATTTATGCTTGTCAAGGAGTCAAAATTCAGGTTGAAATTATAGCATTTAATATAAGCTATGGTTACCTCATCATTCACGGAATTTCAGTGATACAGTGTAACAGAGAGACCTGGAATTCAGTACATGTGCAAAAAAATATTTTGAACAGATTGATGTTTTATTTTCTGCAAAATGACAACCCAGGTCAACATTGCTAAATGCAATAAAAAAGGTGAGTATAATTCATTTCATGCTTAGATTTTCTCATAATTTATTTTTATTTGAATGAGAGAAACAAAGCTTTTTTCAACGTTTCAATCATATGTTCAACAAATAAAAAAAAATCAGTAAGTCTCACGGAGTTATTATACATAGTGAAACCTGAAACTAGTGAAATATTAGTTAACAGTTAATAATTTAGCTGGAAATTAGAGTTGCACTGGTCATTTTCCTCAGCTTGTGAATTTAAAATGCGTGCTTCAGGATATCAAATGCATTTGAGCATATTAAGAAGCACACTGGTTTCCAGACATGTTTTAGATAACAGCTGTATGAAGCTATACTTCTGAGAAATAAGTTACCTTCTTTGCAGTCATAATAAATTGGTCCCCTGTTTGTTAAAGCTCATTTGAAAACTTTTTCTTAGTCTTGTCTGTTCTTTTGGTGATATTCTGGAAACAAAATGTCTTCATATAAAAAACTGCTAGCCTTCCTTGACTTCCAAAACTCCCAAGGCCTATGTT
>VXBB01005490.1:193828-205516 GCA_013399915.1 Illadopsis cleaveri | reverse complement strand
TTAAAAGTCAAATGAAAACATTCTACAGCACAGACTCTCTAAAGTCTTTGAACATGTTCACACATACATTTTACAATTCTTTCTGCATACTTCCACTGCTTAAAAGTTGACCTTACAGAAAGCCTTTGGGGTAAAATATGTGAATGCTAATAATCCCCTAAACACTTATTTACATTATAAACTCTTAAAGCTTCAAAGGAACTGTCACAGGCTCCTCTCCCAAACATTTCAGTCCCATGTCCATTCATCATTTGCTTTTATCATGCAAATTCTCAGACAGAAAGAAAATTCCAGTCTGAATAAGACATTGGCACTTAGAACAAATATGGATTTTCTTTTTCCAGTGAGTGAGTAATGTTCTTTAATTTCACCCTTTGTTAAGATAATTTCAATCACAATTTTACAGATTCCAGATATAAAAGCCATGAATTTTGTGTGAGTTCTGTAAAGTTAATATGTTCAATATAAGCATGACAGAGCCTTGCCAGGAGCTCCAGTTAGGAGGGAACCTCAGGGTTGCTTTGCACAAGACCAGTAGGCACAGTCTCTTCAACGAAAAGTTTACAGTTCAATTTAAATCACAAAGCCAGAAGTGAGTACAACAGATTGAAGGAGAAAAGTGGTGATGAAATAATGTTTAGAGCTGCTGAAAGCTGTTTGTCGGAATATTTTTCTTGCAAAGCGTTTTTCCAAACACAGTGTTAGTGTATGTGAGGTTATGCAGTCTTAGATGAAATTTGACTTACGAGTATTTTTTAAATCAAGCTTCTGATAAAAAGCTCAAGTCAAGTGGTTATTTATTCTATATTATACTTTATTTTGTAATCTTTCATATTTTTGCATTTTTTTAGTATATTTCTTTTATTCGTTCTATATTTTATGTGCTTAGTAATAATAACAGACAGTATTTAGTACAACTCCTGAATGTGTTAAATGTGTTACTAGCTTTTATGTAATCCTCTACATCTTCAATGCTACCTTAATTGAATTATCTATTTTTCTAGATTAAGATATGTTCTGTTCATGGATTGTCAGATTGTTTCATTAGAGTGCAAAGAGGAGTTCTGCTCTAGAAAATAAGATAATCTCTTCAGGTACTGACTGGAGACATCATGGCTGTTTCAAATAGCTTATGTACAAGTCCAGAGTGTTTTTTGCAGGATATTAGAAATTATGTCATGTTCACAACAGCTTTTCTGAACCTACACTGTTAAGAATTTGGTCTCAAACATAAAAGGTTCAAAGTTGTGGCAAAAGCACACACAAATTCTACTTATCCTTCTTTACAGATGTAAAGATTCTTGAAAATCCTTGCTGTTCAGGTACGAGCTTCCTTTCAGAAACCTTTAATAGAAAATAAATAAGAGAGAAAAAAAATGTAAAGGAAGAACTTTGCCATATGTTTTCTCCTTATAGCTCCATTTTTCTTTTCCATTTCTCTGATTGTCACGCAGAAGAAGGCCATATTTCATTGTTTTATTTCTGTATCTTAGAAGACAAAAATGCAATTCAAATCTCTTTCAACTTATCAGAAAGTTGAAAATTAAGTACAATTTAAAACATGGCATTATTTAATTGTATCATGCACTGCATAAGATATTGTGATGTTTTATAGAAATCTCACAGAAACAGGCAACACTCATATTATGCAACAAGAAATAAAAACCAAGCATACTTGGTTTTATGTTCTTCTAATTCACAAAAGATTTCCAATTGAAGACATAAATCATGCAACATATCTAGAAAATAAAAAAACACTGTTAAAGGAAGTGGCTTAAAGTGAAACAAACTCTTCACAGGTAGTTGTCATTTCAGTCTAAGTAAATTTAGCATTATAGGTTAAAAATAGAGATAAATAAATCAACTTACTCTGACTGCCTCTGATCTTCAAGTTCCTTGCAAGCATCTAGTCACAAAACTCAGCATTTGGAGCATTCTTTGAAATGCAAGTGTTGTGTGTGAGCACATAGATGTAAATTGTAATCTCTATAGGAAACCCTCATTGCATTGGTTTAGCATGTTTTCTAAAATTCCAGGTTGTGAGAAAATAGTATAGCTATTTTAAAGGGCATTTTATTTCTGATTCAGAAAATATCTAACAGAATACTATGATTTAGAACATGTTTGCTAGGAATATAAGGTTGATCAATTTTCAACCAATCTAGAAAAAAACGTTACAGATTGTGACATCAGCAGTATCATTTTTATGATTTCTGTACTCTGTACTGGGGAATAACATTTAGTGTACTTTAGAATTTGTTTCATCATCTTGTAGTCAGTGATTGCTAAGACAGAATACTAAGTTTCTAAAAATATTTTTAAGGCCTAAACTTCTGTTACTTTCAATTGCTAGAATACTCCACTGAAATGAGTGATAGAAAAAATGAAATAGCTCTCAGAAAATGAAAACTGACAAAAAAAAATAAAGCAATAAAGAGGTCTAAAAGGAAGAGGTTATAAGAGCAAACAACTCTGAACTACAAACATTTCTGAATAAAGAGATCTGCAGAAGAGCAGTGTGCATGCTGAAGTCCAATATCAAAGAAAAATGTTGTCCTTCTGAGCACATTCAGTGCCTGACTTTGCCTGAATACTGGATAAAAAGAGAAATGGGCAGTTTCACATCGTGCAAATACACCTGTATTGCAGCTTTGAACTTATTGACCATTGTGCTTATTGTGGAACATTACATTAGTATTGATTAATGAGGTTTGTTGAAAAATATTCAGTTAGTAACAAATAATTAGTGGAAGGAAATTACCAAGTTCTTCTGTATCTCTTTGCTCTCCATTCATTTAGTCAAGTTTGAATGCCTCTTAATTTAGTCCTGGCTCACAAAACAATTGCCACAGTCATTCTAAGTTTACTTTTCCGGGTAGTACATGTCTTTCATTAGATTTCAGATATGATGTGTCTTACTGACAATTGTTCTTATTTTTGAAAAGTATTTTGAGGTTTATGAGTCATATCATGTTCATGATGGGCATATTAGGCATTTCTGTCATTTTATATCAAAATGAGAAATACTCGTTCTGGATATTTTAATTTATTTGTCTCTCCTTCAGCATATATTTCCCCAGCAAATTAATTTGTAATGTTTGTTTTTATTTTAGGTATTAAAACTAAAGATGTGAAAGGAGATCTCATGTGAAGAATTCAAATAAAATTCTCTCTTCCAATCACAGCCCCAGCTGTGCAGTTAGTAGGGCAGCAGACAGGACAGTGACAGTGACAGAAGGCAGTACCACAAGTGGAATTGAAAAGAGACCTAATATCAGGAGTTCCCTTCTACAGTACCAGGGGTACAAGTTAGCATAAGGGGGATACTTCAGTACGTCTAAACTTTAAAATGTGAGGCTGGACTTGTAAGGTAGATCCCTTCTCAATTTCTTTGTGCCACTTTTTTCCTAAAGAAATTCAAAGAATGTTTAAGGCTCATGCAGACCTGCACTGTCACCAGAAGCTGACTCTCCACCTGTTTGCTGTACTATCACATAAGGCTGTAAACATTTTTTTAGCAAGACTTCTCCAATGTGAGTAATTGATTCAGTTATCACACTCACATAATGGAATCAAGAAGAGAAAATAAACTGATTTTAAAAAAAGAAAAAATTATATGCTTTACCCTGAAAAATATGGGGAATTCCTGATAAAACAGGTTTTATGCTGCAGTGGGTGAAAAAATGTTAGAACACATCTTCAGAAAGTTAACACATGCAAGAAGTTTCTGTCTTCATACCCTGTAATTTAAAAATTATTTCCACTGCACTTGGAATTGAGGTAATGACACTTGAATTGAGTGTGGGCAAACTGACTGGAAAAAACATTGACGGATAGAGGAAAACTGTATACAACCTTGTCAGCAGTGTGCCACAATGTCAAATTTTGACTCTTATAGATTGACTATATAGAACAATAATTGTTAAACAGTTCCACGATGTTTGATAACTTTGTCTACCCTATTTCGCTTGTTTTGAATCAATATAATTATATGGCAGCTATTGAAAAGGAAGTTTGCCTCTATATTTACAATTTTTTTCTTCCCCTAAGACATTTTTTGATTGGATCTGTAATAACTAGATAAATTCAATTTTCAAGTGAAGTCATTATAAAAGAATAATTAACAACTGACAATTATTTCCGCTACTGTTTCTGGACTTTTAACACTTGGAATACCCACACTATCTGAGGCTCTGTTGTTCAAATCTTTAGCCAACAATTAACTTTCAGAATTAATTAGCCCACTATCTCAGATAACCTCTTAAAACTTCATGGTAAAACACATCTGGTTTTCCACATCCCTAGGTATAGACAGCTTCAATGAATGCAATAGTACTCACAACTCCCAAAACATTGCTGTCCTGCGTCCTGGTTCATTTCTTAGTTACACCTTTACTACTCTTATCACAGATCATAGATTCTTGAGTCAAACTTCAAGCTGTCAAAGCTGGGCAGTTTAGTTTAGCCAAGCTATCTGTAGCTGTTCAGCATAAACATGAATTTCCCTGGCAAGACAAATAGCTTTTTCTCTCAAGCACAGAGAGCGCCCTGACTGAGAAGCCAGACTAGAGAAAAACATACATGGCGTATAGACCTGAGGCATGACCCCTCAAGTCAGCCCAAATTAAAATGGCCATAGGGATGCAGAAAAACACATAACTGAATAGAAAAATACCAGATGAAGAGAATATTTTCCTATTTTTTTTTAATTTTATTCGTACCATGTGAGAAAACTCTTAAAAGTCACAAGTTTTAATTGTTTATTTTGACTTCAACTTCTGATCTTCGCGGTGTTGCCTAGAATCAAGACACAGAAACTTTTGAAACAATATGGGGTAAGATAAAAAGCAATTATTTAATGAAAGCTTTCAGATGCACAAGTATGGTTATGCACACACATGATACAGGATTTGTACAGTTTTTATAAGGTAAATTAATTAGTATATCTTGCAGGCATGTCCAAAAAAGAGACCAGTTGCCCAAGCAACACACCCTTGGATCAGTCTTCGGTAGCTGATCCAAGGAGTTCTTTGTCCTATGTCTTGTTATGTCTTTCAAATTCTGGTGAAAAACAAGATGCCTTTGTTAGGAATTCTCTTCTTGGAAATAATACTAAACAGAATTTCAAGAAAGTGTTAGAAAGGGTTAGCTTATCATTCCAAAATGTAAGAAAGGTCAGGAAAGGTACTAGAAACTATACAACTGTATATAAAAAATCTACAAAGCTACAAATATATGAAAAAGCTAAAAATCTAGGCATCAGCAGAGATCAAAAAAATAAAAATCATGTAAAATGGAACATATTGAGAAAATTGCAACAAGTGTTATGCAAGAATAATTAATGACCATAGATTCCTTTTTAGCTTCAGACTGGTGCATCTGTCCTCTACAGTAAAGTGTTGAAGGTGCTCTGCTGTGGAACGTAGTTTCCATCCTCTAAAACCAATATAATCAGACTTCCAGGTACAAACCCTCAATAGTTTATTTCTGTGTAAGTACCTGCTGAAAGAGCTTGTACATCCCTTCGTTGATTCATTATTTATGTGGGTTATTTCAAGGCACTAACATTACTGGCTCAAGAGACTTTAATAATACACCACATTCACTTTCAAAATCAAGTTATGTACTTACTTAGAAATCATTCTTCTATTCTCTCTGTAGGGGAAATTTATAGGATTCTGTAAGAACAGCTCAAAACACCACACTGAGATTGGAGAATGAGGAGTTAATAGGTCAAACTTTGGGGGCAGAGGGGAAGAAATTGGAGTATGTCTTTCTCATCATGGCCCTATTACAAGCTAACACAACTTAAAAGACATAAAAAATAGTTACAGGCTTTTCGGAAATCCACTGTGAACCGTCTGCTGAAAAAACAAAAAAAAGCACTTTTGTACAACAGTACATTTTGTAGATTTTGGTCTGATTTTGGCAGATATGCATTCATCATAACTGCAGACGAAGACACTGAATACCAGCAGAAAAGAAGGGAATCACCAATTTTCATGGGGAAAAATGTAGGTATTTAGGCTATTTAGGCTTCTTTGCCTAGAACAGAAAGGCATAACAAGAATCAATGCTGAAGTCAGAAAAATTGAAATAAGAAGTAAACATATTTTAATAGTGTTATTAACCTTGGTAACAAGCAACAAAGTGATAGATTCTCTGTCTTCTGGTGTCTTTTAGTGAAGATTATATTTCTTGGAAGACAAGTATTAGCCAATGATCCATATCCAAATGCAGATTATCAAGTTCAGTGGAGGTTGTCTGAAATGTAATGGCCTGTGATATACAACACAGCAGACTAGCTGATGCAATGATGCCTTCTGGCCTTGCATACTTCAAATCAATAAACTTAAATCTGAAAAAAAAGTGCAGAGCCACAGTTATGTTATATATGCTTTAACCTATTCCTTCCCTATGAGCTTCCAAGGAGACAGTATTTTAAATAACAGTTCTTTCTTCTCAATATGATAGGAAAAATACATTTTTCATCTGAAATAAATAAGAACAAGGGTAAAAATCTGCTCCTACTAACTTTACTGGAAATGCTGATATTAATTACAATCAAGTCAAAATTTCAACCTAAATCTCTAACTCCTATAGTTGGAAATAATATAAACCCTGACGTTCTAACATTAGGGAAGGAATTTGACATGTGTTGTTTGAAAGCTACATCCAAGCTCAAATATGTCAAAAAAAGAATTGAATTATGTTTCTTAAGTGCCATTTTTCTTAGTAAATTTGTAGAATTAAATGGACTGATTGAAAGCCTTTGTCTGCCTAGACTTTATAAACTTATTTATAGTATGTACGTGATTCTGTTAGCTGCAATTCAAGAAGGCACTGCTTAACAAAGGAATTTAACAAGATGTAACAAGTCCCATGTCCTGTTTTGGCCAGGACAGAGTTAAATTTTGCAGTAACTGAGGGGGCATGGCTGTGGGCATGTCTCAGAGGTTATTCAAGACCATCTTACCTCATTGACAGGGGCCCGAAAGAAGAGACTCTCTTTTCCCCGCCACATTGTTTCCAAGAAAACTGGCATAGCTTTCCATATCGGAAAAAAAAAACAAACCACGGTGAAGGGAGCAGAGGGGTGGCGCTGGCTGCAGTCTCTTGCTTTGGGTTGGACCCAGTGAATATTTAGCATGTAAACCATCCTCTTTTGTACACTTTTGTTCTCAATATTGTTGCTGTTACTATTCATTTTTGCTTATCTCATAGCTGTTTCCAGTAAATTGTTTTTATCTCAACGTGTAATTTCTGCCTTTTATATCTCCCACCAAAGCAGGAAGGGTAGTGAGTGAGCCTGTGAGGGGAAGGGAGCACTGAATTAGTGGGTGCCACTCCTAAATCACAACATCCAGTAAGGAGAATCTGGTAATGGTTATTATGTTAGGAAAATTGTATAGCTGTAGCAAGATTAATAGATTTTTAAAGCATGAAATGGGATGATGTTGTCGGTAATTTTTATTGGAGATGCTGACCCAAAAAATAGAGGAACTCTGATGACCGAGTTAAGAGATCCTGTAAATAGAGAGGAAAAGGCAGAAAAAAATTATTAACACATGGATGGAGAATTAAGAACAGGATAATTATCAATATTAAAATAATAAAGAAAGAGAAACCAACCAATATTTTTTAAAGACAAAGTCAGGCAAGATGAAAATAAAACTTACCTTCACCTGTCCTTCTCACGTGTCTTTCAATCCAGTCAGTGTCATTAATTTTTAGCCTCCGATATTCCACTGAGCATCTGATATGCATGTCATAAAGAGTCGTCACTGGATTGCATTTAAGTCACTATCTAAAGTATATGTATTACATTAAAATTTCATAGAACATATATTGTGAAGTTGTGAAGTTTTAACAAAGAGGTCCTGTCAGTCTTTTTTTACATTCAGCCTTGTTGGCAACCTTCTTTTTATACCTTTTCATTTTCACCAAGGGTAATTAACCTCTCTGTGTGGTGACAGTTTTGAAAAAATGTGAAGTTATTAATGACCATCATGATTCTATTAGAAATGCAAAAGATCAAATTCAGTAGGAAATTTCAATCAAAGCAGAAAAGTAAGATGCTAAGCTTGAGTCTCTTAGCATTTCCTCAAGATAGATACATAAAGAATTTGGGAGAACAATAGCATAACCTTCATCAAAATTCCATGAGAACATTACTGTGTTCCTAGGATATACTGCAATGCAACACCTTGCAAATACTTACAATCTGCTTAGGTATTCAGGGGGTATTTGATTGCTGCCAGTTTCATTTATCCTTAAGATATTCTGCAAGAACATAGAAAAAAATACTATTTTAACATAATTCAGATATATATGTATGTATGTATGCATGTATGTATGTATGAATTTTTATCAGTAGAATTTTGATAATAGTATTGAAATCAGCTGTTTTATTTATGCTTCATGTATCAAAACTTGATATACCTTTGTAGTCTTGAAGAGGCCCTATAAAGATGTATCTTTCTGGAGAGGTGAAAATGTCTATTTGTCTTATTCATTTCACTGAATTCCCTTCTTCCTTACATAAAGATCAGATTACCTGGCTGAGTTCTGGAAACACACACAGAGACAAGATCAAAGAACAACATTCACACCATCAATCCACAGATAGATTACAAAGCTCCAGGTTTACCATACTTGCTTTACAATTTTATATCCTGCTATGGGATAGGAGTATAACTATAACAATATATGTAACAATAACTATATAACTATATAATGGAAAATTTCGATGTCTCTATCATGATTTCATGAGACTGAAGGTTCTTTTATCATTGTGTAAAACTGCATGTCTCCTAGCATATTCAAAACTGACCGATAGCTTCCTCTTCTGATTAGACAGGATAGAGTTCTTTGCAGATCAAATCCTGTTGGAGTTGCTACTCATAACCCATTTATCATACTGCTACCCTCTCAATTAATTAATTCACCGATGTCAGCTAACAGTGCACTCAAAGCTCACAGTATGCTTCTCTGCTTCTAAAGCCATGCTTTTTTGTTTAGTATGCAATAATATCTAAGCATGAGAAAATTAAAAAGCAAATTCTATATTCTTTAATTCCATATTCCCAAAAATGCAGCAAACAGTAGTCTTTTCATTTGTGAGTAAAAAAATAAAACTCAGCAAAATAAGTATCAGATTTATTTAAACAGTACAGATCAAATTTCTTTTCAGAAAAACCTTCAGGCTAACCATGGAAAAGAGGCAGGAGGACAAACAGAAAGAGTTTTAATTTTATAATATACATTTTGATAGGCAAGCAGGCAAACAGTCAAACAAGTATAATTCCTGAGCTTTGAAAAGAAAAGGAAGGGATGCTTGGTACATCAGACTAACCCTTCTGTAAATACTATTGCAATTGGTTGACCAAAACCATTTTCAGTATGTTAGGAATCTTCTCAACTTTAGAGGTAATTTGGCACTGGGTCTATGCACTAATCAGCTTTCATCGTGGTATTTTATAACCAACAGTTTTGAACTTAACTGTTGTCTAAAAACTGGTTTGATCAGTCCAAAGTAGAGTATCAATGATGAGAAGTAAATTAAAAGGTGTTTTAAAAATAATGAAGAGTGTTAAACCGTCTAGAATTTTTTGTGTCAAAACTGGTAGTTAGTACAATAGTCAATATTTGAAGAAAACAGGTAAAAGTGTTCCTTAAATACTGAGAAATTTAAAGGCAAGTTACAATGCACTTCTCGAAGTTCAGCTAGTGTTGCAGTGTGTGCTTTTCCGGTCAGCCCGGCCGGCCCCGACACGCACCCACAGAATCAAAGTGTGGGTTCTTGGCTCTGCAGAACACTCTATTTCCACTGCTATGACTGTGGTATGAATGAAAGAGGGGACTCTCGGAGGTGAGGAACAAAGGTTTACTGGGGGTCACGGGGAACCCCTCACCCTAGGTCCAGTTCCTCAAGAGAGACCCTGTACCTGGGCTCCGGCGGGGGGTTTTGTTCAGGGCTAGCTGAAGGGGTGGATACAAACTTTGAACCAATGGTACAAAACTGGGGAGCAGATGCCAACCGGGTTACATAACTCATAACAAAACAGAGGTAAACTGGGGATGGGTCTCAGGGGTCCCTGCCAACCGCTGGGCAGATTCCTCCGAAGTTTCTAGACCTGGGGGATAGGACTTCCAGTGACCGACAGGGAGGAAAAAGATACATTGGGAGGATGGGCAGAGAAAATCACAGGGAAAAGGACCAATGGGGAACTGTCTCTGGGCAAGGGGAACAGAAACAGCACAGGACATAAATCAACTTATCATAAAAAACAACTCTGAAGCAGCAAAGAGGCCATCTTAGGTACATAAAACTAAACTAAACGTACAATGAAAACTGTTAAACAAAATCCTGCAACCCCACAAGCTAGGATTGGGAAAAATAAGTTTTTTAATATATAAATAAAATTCTCTACTGAGCTCTTTATGTCTATAACATTCACATTCACACATACAACATGAAATGATTTTTGTAGTACTTTTTGCAAGTGTGTTCCATTTTTTGGCCTTATAGTAAAAAAATAGTAGTCCAACAGTAAAGAGCTGGATATGTAAACACAGAACAGAGGCTAACAAGAGCTCTGAATTCTGAGCCCTCAGAGGTCCCACAAGAACTCTCAGGTCCTTCACACAACTTTAATTACTTAGCTCAACAAGGGCTACTGCAGAGCTAGGCAGGTAACAGAAAGGTGGGACACATCCAAGAGATTTCAGCTCCCTGACAGCATAGATGCTGCCCAAAGGTACCCTATCTCATTGCTCAATCTGTTTGGCCAAGAAGCATTAACCTGAATAAATTTGCTAAGCTGCAGCTTGTCAAGGGAGCAAAATATGTCCAAATGCTTGCTTACATATTCCAGCTACATCCAATAAATCTATTACTTCTTGAAAACTTTGCTTCACTTACACACCTTAGGTTACTGCGGTTAGAGTATTGCTTCAAGAGCAGTTGTCTAGTTACCTCACAGATGTATCTGGGGTATCTTTAATCAAGATAGCTTTCACTGGTGTTCATAGCAGTGAAAGAAAAGCACGGATTTCATCATACTTCTTCCAAAACTCAGAGGATTTTGGACCAGTTTGTTAGAAACACGCATCAGAGTGACTCCTGGGATCCCAGTTCCTGAACTAAGCACAAAGGTAGAAACATATTTTCTACAGCATTTATTATTGCTATCCTTATTGTTATTACTATCACCATTATCACTGTTATCATCTTCAACACAGAGGAAAATGTACCACAGTGCACCCAGCAGCTCCAGAGCTGAGAAGCTGCAGCACCTCTGTGTCCCCTGTCCAACCAGCAGTGGGGGTGCACTTCCAGCAGGCACAAACACACAGCACCTATGTATACCACAGATGTACTCACCCAGCCACACAGATACCAGACAGACAGAGCACTCAAATGGACACAAACAGCTGCAACACCCTGAGGAGGATGGAGATCCACTGCACATATATACAAATATAAAATAAATATATATTAATAATAAAATAGAAATATAATTCAATATAATTTAAATGTATAATAATATTTAATAATATGATTGTGCTATATGTAATTATATCTATTCAATATATATTTATATTATATGCTATATTTTTACATTTAAATATTATTTTTTATTTTTCCCTTTCTGTTACAGCTGGATGTGGGGGCCCATGCCCCCA
>VXBB01005490.1:149168-193627 GCA_013399915.1 Illadopsis cleaveri | reverse complement strand
TTCCTTCCTTCCTTCCTTCCTTCCTTCCTTCCTTCCTTCCTCTCTTTCTCTCTCTCTCTCTTTCTTTCGTTTTCTCTCTCTCTCTTTCTTTCTTTCCTTCCTTCCTTCCTTTCCCAACAAGCTAAGAACACTTAAAGGCTATCCACAGTTTTGATCACTCATTACCTATCAGAAAGTTTGGCGTGATGATCACCAGGATGTGCAAAGAAGGTTTTTATGGCCAGCAAGAGATACAGAAACTCAAAATAAGAGACTCTGCAGAGCAGAAAAAAATATGAGAGAGTGACAGATTAAATATATAAATTAACTACTCTAAATAAAGGAGGCAATGTTGATGTAATAAAACTTTCTTTTCAATATGCACTTATATTCGATTAGGGACACCAATAAAAAAAATGCTGTAAAAGGCCAACAGATGCCTTGAGGCAAATAAAAATCCCAAATGTCATCTTCACAGATGAGACAATATTGTATATTTCCTATGGAAAGACACAGCTCCTTTAAAGTGGGATCAAAATGCTTCCTGTGAAACCGGGTGTCAGAGGATTTTGAGAACAGGGAAAGGTTGTATAAACATCTTGGAATATGGCCTGGCTTGCTCTGTGGTTTTGTGCAATGTTTCTAACTTTGCAATCCAGAAAGTGCAGTCTGTGTGATGATGGCTTTTTTTTACATATTTCGGATATGATGATATTATAATATAGGATATGTGGACAAATATTGATCTGTAATGGTTAAAATACCAAATTCTGATAAATAATCTTTCCTTGTAGCTTTGAAGTCAATAAACCAAATTTTACTTGGACTGTAATATTCAGTAAACTCAAAGAATTATACAGGAAATGTAACACAGGAATAGGGAGGATTAGTGAGAAAAATCCTTCTCTTCCAAACATATAGATAGCACTTTGAGGAAGCATCTGTGTTATACTGTTTTACATTAAATTCTTGGACCAGATTCCTACCTGTTATAGTCTAATAGAATTGCAATTTATATAGAGGTAAGGTAGTTTGTTGTTCTGCTCTACAAATCATTAGTAAATATTATGTAAATTAAAAAGAATAGAAAGTAGCATAAACCGCAGGCCCAAGCAAAGGCCTTCAGAATACTTAGAGATTGTGTATAAATCTGGACAAATAAATTAGCAAATCACAAACTAAAATCACTCACTTGCATTCACTTGGAAAAAAAAAAATAAAGCCAAAACTGAAATCAAAACCAAACCATTTTCCCAGATAAAACTGAATGTATAATCAATGAACTTTAAAGAGAAATGGCTGGTCAAAGGACTACATGCAAACAGCACATTGGCTGATGGATTTTGCATCCATATTTTTCTTTTATGATGAAAAAAAATTTTTGCTGATTGTGTTTGAGATGGACATGGTCTGAATCTCCACAATTTGCACATGATGTTTTCTTAGATTGGGGTCTGGCTTCCATCAAGTAAAGACTTTTAGTTTCTTTTTTTCCTGTTTTCATTCATGGGTGCAAGAAAACACATCATTAATGTATTCAGACAGTAAAATCATCAGATCAACATCTTCAAATTTCACCTGTATTTCTTCTTTACACAAGGACATTGTGCAAGTGCTGCAAAGGTATTTGCCATCTATTGAAGCAGAAATTCCTGAGTCCCTAAAGCAGCCAGAAAAATGGCAGGGAGTGGAGAAGGTGATAAAGGCCTGTCACTCATCTGAAAAGATTGCCTTCCCAGGGTGATCTCCCAAACAACAAAGCACAGCAATTCTAGGGCTAATAATGCCTATGGAGAGTAAAGAAGAACAGATGAAGTATTATGATATTTAGGAATACAAATGTATTTACATTCTTTCACCAGAGGTAGTACAAAGCCATTGAATAAATATAAGATAACAGGCTAGAAAGACTGATCTGGAAGTACTCAAGGACAAATGAATCTGAAAACCAAATGCCAAATAAAAATATCAGCTTCAGTTCTGTGTACTAAAATGCAAGATACAAGCATAGTTACTGAGACATAATGTACGCAGCCATGAAATTTTTCCACTGAAATATGTCTGTGGCATAACTAGGAAAGGGCTGCTGCAGACACAGGACTTTGGTGAGGCAGAAGCTGTCTTTTTCCTGTAAGGTGGAGTAATACCTTATTAATGTAATATATTTCCCACCAAAGAAGGTTTAAAAAGCCTTGTGGAAGCTTAGCAGTATCAAGATACTGATTCATTATTTTACAACTCAGTATACTCCAAAGTTCACCCTCAAAAATGACACAAAATTCTGAAGAAAAAGATCTCTTATCTCCATCTCCCTCTTCCCAAATATAATGCACAGGACACACTTTACTCAACAAAAGTTCACTGAAGATACAGGACAACTCCAATATATTACCATACCACACTACTCTATCATATACATTTTATATATAGATAGTCTCACCTTCAAAGAAATTATGGGAATGTGGAAATTTCAACACTTTTGCTATATATTTCTATACTTTTTTATTCGTAGTTTTAGTGCTACTGAAAAAGATTGGAGCCCTAGAGAAGAAAACTCAACATAGAAAAGGGATAGGATCAACAGATTTCTCTGCACTAGCTCAGCAGAGTGTTTTGGTGTTAACTTATAAAAAAAGGTCAGTCCCACTGCCCACTTAGTTTTTTGCCTTTCTGATCAACCTGCCAAGTTTGCCAATTAGTGCTAGTTGCACTCAATGTGATCTATGATCTGCTTTCTAACATAAGCAGGCTGCTACACAAATCTGCTTCATGTAGGCAACCAAAACCAAATGTTTCATCATTTTAAAGTCACTTGTAAATTAAGCATTATTTGCATTGACAACTGGAAAGAGAAGCTTTGAAATACACTTATATACAGTCTATGTATATGTGTATGTATATGTACGTATATATATATACACATAGTGTATATATATATATAAGAATGTTTTGGTGAATGCCAAACAAATTCCCTGTTTACCCACAGCACATTACACTTTTTAATATAAATGAATCACTTCTGGAATCTGTAACACAGTTAAGAATAATTTACAGTATTCTAAATAAAAAGCATAGCTGTTTCACACCATATGCGCAATAAAAGAAATGAGAGGGCATGTGGGTATGCACTATAAGACAGTGACAAATATTGGCATGAAGTGAAAGGCAGGGAACAATAAATATGGACATATCAGTCTGAAACACAGCTTGTCTCTTACTGTTACATCCTAATCGCATATTACATATAGTTTGCTAGTGTCAAGACACACAAAATCCCACAAGACTTGATAGCAACAGAGTGTGAAGGTGGTGTCTTTCTATGAAGAAGGAAGAAATTATCCCTTGAGACTTTTTGAAGCATTAGTTCCCTGTAATAGCACCCAGAGCAAGCTGGAACAGAAGAATGATAAAACTGACTTTATGATTTTCATGGACTGTGTAAATTAAAATACAATCCACATTAAATTAAATTCAGTCTTGGCTGTGGGGGCATTTGACGGGGCAAAGGTAAGACTGTCACACATATAAGGTAGGCTTGTTTGTCAGGTGTCTTTCTTTAGGGATTTTCAAGGATGTGAAATGGTCTTAAATTTATATTACATTTGCTATTTGGCTGTGGAAGCCCTAGGAAACCAATCACTGTGCATCACCTGACTATTGTATTCATATTATACTGCTTTTCTAAAAGTGGAAGAGAAGATAAAGGTGTAATATTTTTGATGTACACACAATAAAAGATGTCAGAGAAGAGGAAACACTTCTTAAGTATTCTGAGATCCAGCAGTAAATTTAAGTACTGCACATAAAAGCTTTAATTATAATTTTAAAATAGGTTTTCTGCTAATACTTCCTATATGCCAATATCATTACAACCATAATAATTCTTATATGTCAAAAACAAAGGAAAATCAAAAAAAAAGAATAGTCAGACACATATCATTATTGATAAAAGACTATTTTATCTGTAGTAAAACTGTCCATGAAAAGACAGAGTTTTCATATGATCTTCAGTAATATATAGTAACATCAGAAATCTTAAAAATAGATCTGAAATTGCGGAATGAATTCTTAATTAAATCATCTAATTGACTGGAATTAAGTAGGAAAAAAAATCCCCAAAAAACAACAAAACCCGAAAATTATTTGGCTCTGTTGGATGGATATGCCATAGATTGAGTAAAAAATCTTGGTACTTTATTTACAGTACTGGTCATCAAAAAGACTCTACAATTTAAAAAAGTACTTTAGCTTTTCATACTCCATCTATAAGGTACATATTTTAGATAATGTGGTGCTGTTACAGCATAGCAGTATCTATCCTTGTAAAGCAGTGTCTGGACCACCCAGATATGATCTCCAAGTATCAAAATATATTACCAAAAGATTTTGTGTACCTTTTCCCGTCTCAGAAATTATTCCCTTTCTCATATGAGGTCTTTATGAATCTTTTGTCCTCTGTGGTTTTTATTACAATTTGTCTTTCACTGTGAAGCAAGGAATGCCACCAATGTGGTTCAGAGTGAAAAACTATATAAATACAACTCTGAAGAAGTTGACAGCTTGTTAAAAACTTTAAGAAAGGTTCAACAGATTTTTAATTTGAACAGTTTTGAATTATTGTTGAAGGTTTGCTCAAACCATGAGGACCATAGCCTTTCTGATCAATCCTTTCATATCCCCAAGTTTCTAGTAAACTTATTTTCCAGGAGTGAAAAGAGTCTTTATTTTTAAAAATGCCATGAAAACATTTTGCAAACAATCATCTTTTTCTTTCCAACTTTTCACTATGGATAACTCAGATATACTTTTGAAGTTTAAAAGATCCGAATTTGGCTTGGCCTTAGATTTCAGTTTCATTTTAAGTGACTTCTCACTTATTTGTTTAAACAATGAGTATTCTCAAACTGCCAGTATGCAAAACTATTATGTTTATTTTCTGGTATATGAAGCAGTTCTGTCCATACAATCCTGGTCGTAAGCAGCATTCAGCTCAGAAAAAAAATTTCCTGTTGCATCCTGACCATATATTTTCCTTTAGCAGAGCAACAGCTCCAACTTATTTCAATGACTTATCAGAATAAGGTGAATATTGTACTTTTTAAGGGAGTATTGTGTTAGTCATGCAATCTTCCATTCTTAAATGAGAAAAGATTCAAAAAGGTCATGAAATACCTGTTGTGATGGTTACCATCACACCACAAAACCTGGCATTATGAGTACTCAATTACATTAATGTTATGAACAGTTGAAACCTCTATAGATAGAGTGCTATTAATCACTCCCAGCTGTGTTTCCAGCAACTTCTTATTGACTGGGATATTAGGAGAAATAAGTTTGTGTCACCATAGGATCATAGGATATTATTATCAAGTGTCTTATTGTTGAAGTCAGCAACACATGAATACAGCTGAAGAAGATGAAAAACTTCTAAAAAAACAAATGCAAATAATGGTCCAAAATGATGAAAGAAAAAAAAATTAATTATGGAAATAACTGCTAATTTTTGGAAAGCTTGCCAGCTCGTATGCTTTTTTTTTTTTTTTTACAGTTATGTTAGCACTGCAATAGTATAAGCATATGAAAATGACAATATGAATTTTCTGAGTTTCTTGGTGTTGCCTAAGTGTGTGCAACTTTGTCAGTCCTCTCCTCCCGAGACATTGGTTATATTAGATGGCAAATGCCATAAGTAATTCAGATGCTCTTATCTACCTTCAATAAAGCCTAACTCTCTTTTTCATTTTTACCCTGTTGATACACAGTAGTTATTTTTTATTGACTGAAACTGAATCACTCTTCTGTCCATGTGGGAAGTATCTTCTAGTGACCCTGGTATTTAAAGTTTTGCCTTCATCGTGGAGGTAAAACATCATTAAATGGTAGACCTTTTGCATTAAGATCATTGTATGTTTGAACTTGTTGGTTCTTTGTCCCTGGATATGTGATGGAAATACTTCTGGATCTAAGCTATGAAGATGCTTACAAGAATCAACCTTCTGAATGTATTTGGTGATTCATGTCACTTTTATTATTGTAGAGCAAACCATAAGGAACCATATGAAATTGACTCTAAGAATAGTAACCTATCTGTCCTCCCAGCCTCCCACACCTTTGCACTCCAAGTTTTAAGAGGCCCTGTCTTCACAAAAAAGCAACATTCAAATACAGAATGTACTTCAAGAATTCTTATTAGTAGTATTGTTATTCTCCAGTTATATTACTAAAAGACAATGGTAATGTCAGCTTCAGTGAAGTTATTATGTATGTACAGTTATTATCTTTGGGGAAAAAACATAAAACAAAAATATGTTTGTCTGGTTTCCCTTTTGAGCCCTTGTGCTTAAATATCCTCTTTAAAGTATAGATTATAATTTTAGTCTTTTGCTCCCTGAAAATTTTCGCTCCTTCATAAAATGGTTGAGTAGGCATTCATTACATTAAGTGAATGAAAAATTTTGTCCGTTCAGATGATTACTGATTTTACCAAATCACTAGCAGACATGGATCCCACCACGCGCAACACTTTACAGCAAATTAAACAAAAGTAAACCATTTTCTTGGGGTCGTTGTTGTCCTTGGCTCTATTAATTTGTCCTGTATTTGTTTTGTTTTCTGATGAGTTCTTAATTCCTGACTTCTCTGCAACACACTGGTAGTCTGTGACACACTCTGTTCTCACATATAATTCAAAAGATAAAATAGTAAAAGGGAAAATTGGATAGAGTCACTCTTCTGTGCTTGGATTCTGCAGGATTTACTGGTTGAACTGTTTTCTCAGCTCTGCCACAGTCAGCAGGGTATATTACAACTACACTTGCTTCAGCAGCTGCTCCTTAATGTGTCACTGGCGTGCCATTCATAAACAAAAAATTTCATGAACCTCATAGTGCAAAATCTGGCTGCAATTGAGAGAAAAGAAAACATGCCTTTCCAACTAACTCTAGAATGAGCAAACATTTAAGTTCCCAGTACAAATAAGAAACAAGTTCAAGTCCTATGTCAGTGAAAACAGCAATAAAAAGATGCAATTCTTGGGGGTGATCAGAGTTATATATGTTAATTTGAAAATAGAAAGCTCTTTCTTTTTTTTCCCAAATTGTTCCACTGAACCTCTTCTTTTGAGTATTATATGTTTTGGTATATAAAAGGTCTTTATAAATCTTCGATTTTAAAGGTAGATATGGCTATTTATATAACCAAGACTGTTAACCTGTTAACAAAAATTCTGAAATCTGTATTTTCTCTATTGAGTTGATAGTTTTTCCTTTTTTTATGCTGCCTTCATAGCCTATTCACCTAAACACACAATCACACACATCTCCTCAAGATGCTTCTAATGTGCAGATTATTGCATTCACCTAGATTTTTTCTCATTAGTTATGTTCTTCCTAAATGTTGAATTTTCTGTAAAGCAATTTTTATAACTACATTTTTTAAAGTCACAAATACCAAATACCATTGAATCAATAATTATTTTTAGATTGTTCACTCCATTTTTATGCCCAGGCAATGAAGAAGCTTTTGTTAATAGCTGTATTTCCATTATTATTCAGTCAGTCAAGAATGGAAGAGTTTTTTCCAATATATTTCTGCACATTCTTTCAGAGAATGTTGCACCAAGTCATGTGAAAATAACAATCTTTCCAGGGCCAGCAGAACTTAGGATCTGATCCAAGATTCACAGAAGACAATGGGATTTTTCTACCAGTCTCTGTGGGCTTGTGACCTTATTAAAAAAAAATGAAAATTTTGTACCTGCATTAGAGGTGGGGGCCAATAACTGAGATAGATACATCTGCTTTAGCACTAAATATTAAACATCTCAGTTTAGGCAACCTGTTTCCTACTTGGATAGCAAATTAGAGATGTACAAATATTTTACAGCATAAAGAATCCTCATTTCTTTCTCCATTTCCTTACCCCTGCTTCCTTTGACAAAATAAAACGTCTTTTGAGAAGCAAAAAGTAAAGGTACCTCTTCCAGAAGCACGTGTATAAAAAGTTTTTCAAAGAGGCATCACCAAATGAAACTGCTCAAACCAATTGACATTTGTCTGCTTAGCCACCCTACAAAAACCTACAAATGCAAAACACTATTGCAGGTACATTAAAACAGAAAGAAATGTTCCCCTTATCCTTGAGGTACAGACTATGGAAAACAAACTACACTTGTAATTATTACTTATTTTGAGCATGGTAGTTGAGTCCCTGGGGTTTATTTTGCTGAGGATTTCTTGCTAGTATTGTAAAAAACAGAAAATTTTTACATCTGGCAATGTTAAGCAGGGAATACTTGCTCTTCATTAGGATCCCAAATTACTTCAGCATCTCTACTGAAATTTGTGAACTAATTTTACGCAGAATGAATATACGTCTGAGAAATCATTGTTTTGGGCTTTAAATATATCTCACTCTATGTTCCTGAGTTAAGAAAAAAGACTAAATGGACAAAGAAAAAATAATTGGATTAGTATTCTGTGTTGACTTTGAGGAAAAGTCATAGAGATCATGAAAGCAGTATTTAGATTTAGCTAAATTCTTCTCATGTTACAGTTTACTGATCATTTATTTGGTTTCCATTTTTTCCATTGTTTTCTTAAACACAGGTACTTCTTAAGAAACTAGGCTACAAAGTGTAGCCTAGCAGGTTCAGATATAGGGTCTTGAGCATTTGTTTCACATTTTGTTCCTGTGAAATTTCACGGAGAAGGCTAGTTATTACCACTTGATAATTCCAACTTGAGAACTTGTCTGTGAGACACTGAAACAATACACTTTACAATACACTTCTCACACAAATGACTGTAATGTTATCTGCTTCACTGGAATATATAGATTATTTCCCATTATCACAAACGTATTATGCCTTATCTACAACTGTAAAGAAATGTGATCTGTTTTTGCAGAAAAGTTGCAATATCATAATTATGTGACTGTCTTTTATATGCATCAAAACTGCATTAATTAATTTAATTTTGACTACATACATCAACAGAGCAATTTACTGAAATATAACATTATTGCAGAAAATACAATAAATAACCTGACAAATAACTCTTGCTTGGAATGGCAGAGGTTCAACTGCTCCCCACACACGAAATGTTGGCATCAAGAAATCTGGACACAAAATGAATAATAATAATTAATAATAATAATAATAATACCTCAATTTCCTCAAAGCATATTTCAAGTGAAACAGACCAAACCTGCAGTGTGATCAGAAATCTCCATTTGCCAGCACTTGAGCTGAGAATACACTGTATAACATATTAAGCTTATTCCCCAAGACAGGGCTTCTCTTGCTGTCAAGCATATTTCTAAACCTACAAAACCCAACCACTGTTTCTTAATATTCAGTTGGGTGGTGGCTGGGGTGAGATGAAGCACACAACAAATGAGGAACAAATACCATTCCTCCTCACTGCTGTAAACACACACAAGATATACACAAACTGAATTTACAACAAATCTATTCAGCATAAGAGAATGAAAGACATTAAAAACCTGAAGATTTAAGTGGTAGTAATGGGTACTCAGTCTGATCAGAGATTTTGAAAACATATATATATCTTTAGATAAAGTTTAAACAAAATTGGGAAAAAAGTGGTCAGAGGTAAACTATGAGAATTTCCCTGATACTTTTTTGAATACTGCAGTGTCTATCTGTGGAATAAAATTCATCAGGTCTGCTTGATTGAAAATGACACTATTCCAAAGAAAATACCTGTTTAAAGAAGTATTTTTTTTTCTACAACAAAAGAAAAATATTTATTGAAAACCAACTTGAGATAAAGTGCATTTGGAATCAGAGACTAATACTATTACCAAAATGAAGGGGAGGGGAGATTATTGGTTTATGGAAGAGAGAGAGAAGTTTTCTATTTATATGAATTGTCGAAAGAATTAAAATGAACAGAACATTTGCTAAATTTTGGAAAGCAAAGTATTTGTGGCGGATTTAGATAACTCTGATACTTAACAAATTATTTTTACAAAAAAGTGCATTTTATCATATTTATCATGAAGTGTTCAACAAAACAGCAACTGAAAGCAACATCAGAAACATGGTATTATTTAAAAGTTTATTTTTGAAATGTATTTTTTTAACTCACATTTTCCCAGAAATTATTTTTGTTTTTGTTAGCCTCTGAGAACAAGATCCATCTCCAAGAAATGAGCACAGCTTCACTGAAAATGAGCTATGGTAATTTACCTCAGCTGAGGTACCCCAGGTCAGTAGAATAAAACCGTTATTTCCTCTTTTACTGTGCCACGACAATGTTACAGCTTTGAGGGTTTGTGTTTGTTTATTGGTCGATTTGCTGATTTGGTTTTTTTCTTAAAAAAACCTCCTCTAGCTATTCTTTTCCTTCTCATTTCTTAGCATGTGCCCTCAAGGTATTTTTTTGTAATTTTGTTCAAAATTCTTCACCTGTGTACAGTTCACTTGAAGGTATTACTAATAAATAATTATGTTCCTTTTTGCAGAGACCCATTTACCACATACATTTACAGCTATTCCACATTTCAAATATTTTTTGTTCCTCATATATATGTGAATGACACTTTTATATCAATTCTAAACTAAAATCTCTGGTTTAAAGCCATAATATAATATTATTGTCTACATGATGCAGACCTGGACTGTTTACTTTCAGGTGCTTATACTAAAATAGAGACATTCAGTTTTTGCTTTTCTTAAAATCAAATAGGTAAAAGATTATTTTAGTATTTTTTTACAAGAGAATAAAATTACTTACATGGTGATTAAAAGCTACTTCCCTTACTCAATATTACATAGCAGCCAATTAATATTTTAGCACATATGTTAGACAAAGGTTTTTTTGCTTCAAACCTTCTATGAGGGTTTCCCGCTGAAGGGGATGTGATTCAGAACCACTTTTCCTCATCAGGTTCAGTTTCTTTAGCGTAGAGTGACAATTTTATTCTGTCTCACTGTCTCTCTATGTTTCCTTCCCCTCTATCTTGGAAGCAAGGATGTAGAGCAAAGATGCTGTCTCTGCAGCCCGTCACTTTAGTCTGTGATTAAAGAGTAACATCTCTCTTTCACTTCATCTCTACCCTTACAGATTTATAGATGATACTTCGAGAACTTTTGCTTCCAAAGGATTTTTTTAAAATTTTCTGGGTTTACTTGAACTGAAAAGACTTCATTTGGAATAGAATATTGTGTCTTTCCCCAGAAAGAACTAGTCCATATTCATTTCCTAAGAAAGAACTAGTCCATATTCATCTGCAGGCTTTCCTATTGCAATTTCGCTGCAAGAGGCATTGACCTCTCACGAAACTCCATGTTTTACCTAAGTCAGTATTTTAGTATTTTCGTCTGGTAAGACTTTCCTTCTTTCTTAACAGTTTCCCTAGTACTGAGGGAAAAAAAAAATTCTCCTGTCATCTGAAATAGTTCTGCATCTACCTCTGTTCCTAGGGGTACAAAGATAAAAGAAAATGGAAACAGAGAGAACTTTAGGCAAATACTGAAATGAAAAAGAGGGGAGATGAGCTGCCCTATTACTAGGTAATATGTCACCTGTATATTTTTATGAAACACAGTGCTTGACACATGAGTTTTAAAAAAAACTTGGGGACATTTAAGATCAAACAGACCAAACATATCAAAAACTCTTCAAATATATCAAACAAATCCCATAAGCCAGACTCTGAATCTTTTAGACCACCAGAGTGCAATCAAAGAGGATCAAAAGTCTATCAGAAAAGTAAATGATTTATTGGCATGGGTCTGTACCAAAGAAAACATTACTGTCCTCAGATTAGTCTTTACAGGTAATGAGAGTAAAACCACTACAGAGATAAAGGGATCAGAAAGAGCTGATGGAACAACTTCAGAAACACAACTGAAATCAATCAAAAGGACCAGATTGTGTACTTCTAAGAGTTCAGTGAAAACCAGGGGATGGAGTAGCCAACCTAGTAATATACACATGGCTCAAACTCATCCTGAGAAAGAATTAAAATAAAAACCAGCTTAATACTCTGAGTTTGGTCAAGAAAGATTCTCAAGATGAATCTAGGAATTCCGGAAAAAAGTCACATTGCAGATTGCTAAATTTTACAAATTACCAATAGAATTGAAAGAAAAAGAAAGAAAGACAATGTTTCTCTCCCATTAAAGTAAATTAAGTTTTAGTTCTTTCCTGTTTCTTTCAATCAGGAAAATATGAAAGACAAATGTAACGTAATGAAATAGTATATCATACCACAATTATTCTGTAGTGGTTTAACAATGTAAATTCACAGGAGGAGTATATTTTATGTAAAACAAAACCAAACCTAATTATAGAGGTACATCATACCTAAACATTATGAAAAAATAGGGGCTGTCGTCTAAAAGGGAATAACCTACAAAGCCTTAGTATTAAAGAATCTTTTGAAAAATAATGTGGAAGCTTTTCCCCAGCAAAATTTCCTTGAGGTGATAATAGAAACTTCACAGAGTTCTTAAATGACTAAGTGTGAAAAAACCAGCAAGCTAAGTTCTGGTAGCCAGTTATGTTGTGATGTGAGCAAAATATGTACTAAGAAACTATGACAGTTAGAAAGGTAAGGAAGTAAATGTTTTAAAGTTTGTGGTTTTGTTTGGGTTTGTTTTTGGTTTTTTTTAACTTATTTATTCATCTGCTTCCAAGATCTATCTATCTAGATGTTCTGCTTACAGACCTGTAAAACTCGAACTGATCATGCCACTTTGTCACATGACTATTGTAGATATTTCCTTGTAGATATATCTTTCCTAAGGATATAAAAGGAAAATTATCTTATTTTTCAATTATTTTATAATATTACATATATACACATGCTAAAAAATTACCTTGCATGTTGAAATTTTCTGAGAACAATGTAAAAAACTGATTAGTCTCAGACATACATATATGTAAGAAGGGACACAAAAATATTCAAATGTAGTCTGGTTAATTCTACTGATATACTGGAATATTAGAATATACTGGGATATCTGCAAGTTTTCATCTTTCAAAGCAAATATTGCAGTCAACTACAGAGGAACTCAGTAGGACATCTTAGAAAGTTTTGTGCATGGACATGGTCATTAAATGTTCTTTATTCATTGAAGATTCATTTATGCACACCACTAACTGCAAGGTGGATTTTTCTTTCTTCTGGTCCGACAACATTATTTCAGCGATGGAATTTAAATTTCCATTAATTATGGCAAGGTCTGTCAGCTGACATTTTCACTCTGGGTGAAACAGTGCTCTGTGAAACCTAAACAGATCCCAGATTATTCCGAGGAGCTGAGCAGATAGCCTGGCAGCCGGCCACGCGCAGCTTCATGCTGTGGCAGCTGCCCTGTTAGCAGCACCAGCTGATTAGGGACGTCTACCTGAGCTGTTGTCAAACCTTTGGCTGTCATTTAAACACCCTCTAAGAGCATGCCTCAGAGAAAACGAGGAGTTGAAAGCTCCACCAAATTGTGGAAGACAACTCATGCAAGTTCCAACGGCACTTTGTTGCATGGCTGAAATAAAAGGGCACTATGAAAGAGAGCAATTTTTGGCAATGCACAGCTCTGGTTTCTCCTCAAATTTGATTGTAGGATGGTAACAATGTAAATTTAATGCAAACATTTTAGGCAAAAAAAAAGTTAAAAAGTCATGTCTTTACAAGTCAGAAATAAAAAAATCTGAATGTAAGCCATTTATTCTCATTTTCAAAAGTGGCCTGATAATTACTCTGTAAGCAGTAAAGTGGGATTCTTTTTGCTAAAAAAACATGATTTCCAAATTGTCACTGGATTCCCAAACACTGATATCCAATATGTTAAAGAAAAAACATAGAAAAATCAACTGCATCATGAAATATATGTATTGACGTAAGTATATGTATTAGCATAAAAAAAATACTCCCCTCAAACCAAAACAGAAAAATAAACCCATCCAAAATCCCCTAATAAACCTAATAATTCTGTTTGGAGTTGGAAAAAAAAGAATCAACTTTAGCTGACAGAACTGTTTCTGAAATTGAGACCCTGCAGACAGTAATTAAGCACAGGTGTTTCTGACACTGTACTCCCTACCACCGCTAATGATTACATGAGAAAAATTAAGTATGAAATCAGATATTAAAAAAAAGGATGATGAATCTTTGTGTATTCTGGCATGAGGAGTTAAGAAAAAAAGATATGTGAAGAGATTTTAGGGACTGTAAAAAAAAAAAAGCCCTAAGGTAAGATTCACTTATGTTACCCCGAATGAACAGTTGAATAAGGAAAGATTTTAGGAGTTGTCACATATGCAAAAAATAGGCCACATCAAAAAAAATCTCCTGCTGATATCACAGTAAAAAGCACTATTTGAAAGTGTAGTTTAGTTTATACCTTTTTTTGTCTAAGTTGCATCCTGTTCCAGCCTTTTTGTCTCACTTTTGGCAGACAGTTTTTAAAGGAACGATAAGAAAATTGATGATGCATAAATCCTATTTTACTAGACATAATAATTTACAGAGTAATATATGACAGTAAGTCCTCCTTAAGGGAATGAGCTTAAGTCATTTACAGTTAAGTATAGTTTAGATATGGAGCAGCTAGTTCTCATCATCTCTGTTCAACAGCTTGGAAAGAAATAGTGTAAAAATAGCACTGTCCCTGGAAAAAAGAGTTGAACAGATTTTGTCTGATACCCCTCTATTGTCGCTGCATACATGGAGAGCATCATCACCTGGACATGATTTTGTACCTGCAAGCATTTTATTAAATAGAAAAATGGAATAAAATATTCTGCCAATATAAGACGCTGATGTCAGAATCACTTGATCTTCCTAATGTATCAGGTTGTAGATAAGACAAGCAAAGCCATAACTTTTTTAGGAGCTGCCACCACTATAAAAAATAGTGTTCAAATCTTTAGATAAAAAATGGTGGCCATAAACAGCAGTCATGTCGCAAGTTCTTATACGAATTTGTCACCTAATGTAGACATCACAGAGAAATGAGTGAGAAAGATGATCCAGTTTAACAAGGTCCCAGCATTGAGACAGAGAAGCCCAGAGACAGGGACAAGCAGAACAAATGCATTCTTACAGTGATATGATGGTGATGGTGCCAGCACATCAGGAGACTTCTGCGGGTCTGAGGAAAAATGGAGAGCATGCTAATTGACCACCAAGAGCTGACCACACAATATCAATGTTCGCTTAAGTATTATATCGTGTATTGGCAGGGAAAATGTGTTAATAAAGACCGTGGCATTGGGCTGACTTCCTCTGACACATTAGATCAATTGCCTGAACCTCACATTTAGTCTGGTATCATGTAGGAGACCCTGATTTGCTGTGTGTGTGACTGATATGACAGAGGATGGACATGAGACTCATGTCTGCATGGAAGGACTGCGGGAGCCTACATGTAATGCTCTGGGGTACCACTGAGGAACTTGAATGTCCTTACATAGACATGTACTGAGGAGCAAATTCTTAAAGAAGAACTTCTCTTTCAAGGATGTTTACAAGCACCCAGAGCAGTGGATGTTTACTGAATATAAAATTGATAGTGTCCTCAGCCACATGCAGTACCTTTTCTAAGAGAAACTGAAAAGCTGGTAAACTATTATAGGATATTGTTGCATGAGGCTCATGAGCACCTGCATATTTTATCAAAGACAGATTCATCAGTGTCCAGAATGAAATATTTTTGAGTTACATTCTCAAGGAAAACCACCCAGAATTATGATTATGAATCAACTATATGTGAAAAGTTCTACAATCACACTTATTTTCTGAAAGGAAAAACTACTGCCACTATAGGTCTCTGGACAAAAAAAGACAGATTAAATTGGCTTAGTATAATAGCTGGAATGTTTAAGCTTTTGATTAAATTAAGTTACAACACTTAAATGCTAGGTTTGCTTACCTGCAGTGCTTTATAAGACGAACACGCAGGGTTAACCAACAGTGTACAGTATTTACAACATATTAAAAAGTGATGCTCTGTTTGTGACCTGCTCTAAAATGAAGAGCAAATTGCTTTCAAAAAATAATTAAAAAAAAAAACAACCCAAAACCAAAAAACAACAGAGACCTATTTTTTTCGATGCAAGAATTGCAGATCAATTGCTATACTATGTGGAAAATTTGCATAAATATTTTATCCATTTCACCACTGAAATAACTTTTTTTTCCCCCAGTAAGCATCCTTATGACTGACCCAAAATATTCAGTGGTTAAATTGTCCCTGGGACCTGATTATTTTGGAATCGTCTCTGCAGGTATAAAGCTAGCTGTAAATACAGTCATTTGCTCCCTATACAATTATCTCCTTTTCTAGTTTTATCCATTGTCTAATGAAGGTCTCACAGCTCAAATATTGGCTATTTTCTTTTATCTACAACAGTATGTATTTTATTAGTTTCATTTTTTGGATAACAGATTTATATCTTAAATATAACTCCAGGTAGGTTCCCATAGAGTAAAAGTGACTAGCCCCATGTTTCCCTTCAGCTTCAGCAGTGGTTACAATTGTTAGGAGAGCTGTCAATCTCTTCCTAACACATTCAAGTCCTTCGGAGGAAAGCACAGGCCAAAGGGGAAAACCCAGAAAGGAGTACTTCTGAAGCTGATTATAAAGGAGGCTGAGTGCTAGACAAAGGTACAGTTCCAACAGAGTCTGATTAACATTCTCCCATAAAATAAGGACCAGAGAGTAAGCCATTAATTTTATGGCTATTTTTTCCCACTGCTTGGTTTTTCATAAGTTGGACTTCCTTCCAGGCTAATTAACCACTAAACATTTTACCAGCAATCCAAGTGCGGAAGCAGTAAAAGATGAATTGCACTTACGAAGTAATTGACAAAGGGTATATTGGGCCTTTTAAGCAATGATATTGTGCATCTTAATACAGGAAGAAAGGATCCCTGGTACTGCAGTTTGATAGGTCATTAGTTAATTCTCAGAACTCTGCACAAGATAATAATGGCTCAAGGCTAGGATGAACTTGCCTGGATTAGGGTGGGGAGCTTTACCTCAAAACACTGCCAGAGAAAACACTTAGTGTTTGTGTCTTGGTATTATCAAAATACCCCCCGTGTTATCTTAGATTAATTCCCTGGCTATTTTCTTTTCTTTTGACAGCAAAGTCAGAGCTGACAAACCAAGGCAGTTCTCAAGGAAATTCAATTACTGAAATGTCTGACAGCTTGCTTTGCTGCTTCTAACTAAAGTTTTGAAAGTTACATGCTGCATGTATAATATGGTTTTCACTACAAAGGAATAGATTTGCATTTTCTAGGGGGAAAATCATTTTCAAGCTGTAGGAGTTTAATGATAAAAGATAAAAACTGAAATGCTGAAGTTTGTATTTTGCAAAGAAATGAAGTGAGTTGAGTGGCTGCCACATGAAACTAGGAAAATACTGTGTTTTCTTAAAAGCAGAATTCACTTGCCTTTCTGTAAATGAGGGAATGCCAGTCTATCTGAATAGTACCTGCATATATAATTTTCTAATTATTCCATTTGATGCAAGATGAAAATGTTTATAAACTTTTCAAAAAATAGGACTTTTTTTCCTATCTCAGCATCAATAACCTGAGCTCTAGGTCCTATGAAGTGGTACCTCTGTGTTTGTTCACCCAATTATTTTTAGAGATAGGAAAATGAAAAAAGTCTTGGTCACTGCACTTGCTAAAAGCAGATCAGACCACATTTCCTCTCTGTTAAACTCATCCTTTTTTTCCAGAAATTTGCCAACAGACAAAAGACACATCTATAAGCAAGGAATTCTTTCTCACAGAGTTAAGCTGTTATCCAACTCCAGCTGTCATATAGAAGGGGTAAAGGTAGAAGCAGATCCTGAAATAAGAGCTTTGGACTGTCTTGAAGTTGTCAAATCAAAAGTTGTGATCCAACAACTTCAGCAATAGCTTAACTTCCTAGCTCTTATGAAAGACTTCTTAGCATTTACAATTTCAATGTGAAGGGCCTTGGTTTGGCACAAATCTTTGCAAATCATACAGTTGCCTACTTACTAGGTAGGCACCCATGAAGTGCTAGCCTGCTGGTTGCAATATGCTCCAGGGAAGCAGTAATTTCAATCTCTTCACTGTCCAAGCTGTAGGTTAAATTACTCTTGAAAGAGAAGATTGGTGCAGTGGGAGGTAGAACAATCCATTGTGCCAAAAGGAAATATATCTTAAAAAAGGAAAGAGAACTTATGAGGTATCAGCTTTTTCTTTTTCCCCAAGGCTCTATACTCAATTCACATGCAACTGTCATTTGACTGAAAACAAAAGGGGTTCCTTCTCACACAAGGCACAATCACAAGGAGTAGCTGTAGTTACAGTAGCTATTGCCCATTCTGCTGCACTGAATCTTGCATTACTGTCACATAATGGCTCAGATTCAACCAGGGGAGAAAAATATCTTTCCCTAATAGTATGGCCAACATAATGCTTAGTGCACCAGCACATACCTCCCTTTGACTGGAATTAGTAGCTACAATTTATCACTGAAAAAATATATCAGGCTTGGTGTTTTTGACTGTGCCAGTTTAAAAATGTAGTCTTTGCTTCACTACTGTATCACCCCTGCTTTATATCAGAGAAATTCTATTACAGAAAATGAGCTTATGCCAGCATAAAATTAGAATAACACAATGATGAAACAGCCTCAACTTTCAGAAAAAAAGTCGGTAAAGGTAACAAGGAAGTAATAGGTAAAGGAACAAGCTGTAAACTTTCCCAGCACACAAAATTCCTCGGAAAATTTCTTTAGATTGCCTGGATCACCAATTCAGTTTAAATGCATATTCGTTGTTACTGAAGCATTAGGGAGTGTAGATATTTTCTACACGGTACCCCTTTCACTGAGGCTGAATTACAGGAAATACCATAATAAATTACTCTCCAGATCCTTATTTTGGCCAAAATGTTAAATTCAGAGGTAGCTTTAAAAAATCATTATTCCAAGAGAGCAAACCAGATAGGGCTCAGGAGAAACACTTACCAAAGAATTCCAGTAAAAATTAGACTTCCAAATCCATTTTCAGAGATGACAGAAAATGATTCAAAAGCCTAAAGCTTTGGGGTTTAGGGTCTTCTGTGCTAAAGTGCTATCTGATAGAGATAATAGAGTGTTTTGGAAAGTTTTACCATAGTAAAAAAAATTACTATCCTAGAGACAGAAACTCAGAGCATAGGCCCAGCAGGAGAGCAGGAGCCTCCAATTTGTAACATGAAGAAATTAGCTTCAGGGATCAGCATACAAGGCATGTTGTATTATCCCACTCTATAATCAAGTGATTTGTGTGAATATGGGGTTGTAGATGGACAGTCTTCCTCAGGATTTAGACTTGAAGAATTTAATTCCATTTCATTTCACTCCTTTCATTCAGGCAATTAAACCATCAGCAGACCATTCAGCTAAATTTGAACTAACAACCTTTGCTATT
This sequence comes from Illadopsis cleaveri, assembly GCA_013399915.1. Classification (NCBI taxonomy): domain Eukaryota; kingdom Metazoa; phylum Chordata; class Aves; order Passeriformes; family Timaliidae; genus Illadopsis; species Illadopsis cleaveri. Next base: position 174,212 of record VXBB01005490.1, on the reverse strand, counting down.
TTTACATTGCAGATTAAGCATTCATACACAAGCTGACTTCCACCAGTCAAAAACAGAAGTGTGCCTGTTGTCTCACAAAAGTTAAGCCAGCGTTTTCATAGGTCTGGAGAGGTGCAGTAAACCACCCCAGACCCTGTGCAGAGCAACAGCTACAACCTACTCTGCAATTGGGATAGCTTGAATACATTATAAAGTATTCATTACCTTGAAGTAGAAGTGTAACTCACATCTACGACTACAGCATGACATGAAAAGCAATATCCTGCAGTATCACCTCTGTGAGTTTTCCAGTGTTCCCTTCTTATTATTGAAAAATTATTGCTGAAAGCACATTATGTTATAGCGCTTGGACAACAGAACCAGCAATACCATTTTGGTACCAACTTTTAAAACAGTGTTTCCTTAAGAAAACCTAGATGTGACACCTAAGTTCTCAAAGGATTTGGCTGTTTTATACAAATTCAATACACTACTTTAAGGTTTTGTGCTAATGATTTGGATGTATTGTTACACACGCTCAGTGTGTTTGACTACAGCAGGGATTAAATAAATTGTGTTTTAAGGATTTAAGGTTGAGAGGAAAGGATTTGGCTATGTAAATTGAGGTCCAGAAGGTCTTTGGTTCATTACACCTGTCTTTGGGGTTTTTTATCACCTTCACTCTTCGAGAAGACTGCTATGTATATTTTCAGATGCACAGGATTAGATAAAAGATAACTACAGTTATTAAACAGTTTTAAAACTAGCTTTGAAATTAAATCTAAAAAACAAACTTGCCTGTTTTTTAGAGTCTAGAGCAACAGTTTACATAAACAGAAAAATAAAAGAAAGGAATTACTATGGACTCAGTTAACTCGGCACAAATAATTGAATTCTCACAATCTTTTGTGGTAACAGATGTACTCAGAAACCCCAGAGCAAAAGTATTAAGAATTAGATTAACATACAAACGAACGCATATAAATATAAAACATACTTAGTCATGAATACACTTGGCTGAAAAGGATGCCACAGTGCCTTTCTAACAGGGCCCTTCTCAAGTCTAATTTTCATTATTTTAGTGGGAAGTGGGAACTGGTTGCAATTTTTTTACAAGATTGAATTCCAAAGGCATACAGTGCATTAAATATTTCAATTATGCTTTTCTAGAAAAAATATTTATAAATTACCTTTATTAATAATATGAATAACTTAAGAGTCAAAAATTAACATATCTCCTTTGAGTATCAACCAATAATACTGCAATAACCTTGTTGAAGGAAAATCTCTATTTTAAAGCACTGAAACTTGATTGTGTGAAATCTGACTGAACAAAAGACAGGCCAAAGAGAAAGAACAAAAAAGGAAAAAAAATCTGATGCCTAATTGATAACAAACAACATTCTTTAAAATGCATGTTACCTTTCTACATCACAATCTTCAGAATCCTTAAAAAGCCTTAGTTTTATTTCATCTCCTCAAATTTTTTAGTCTTGGATTAATCAAGCAACAACAACAAAAAAGAAATACTTTACACATAGTCACAGCAACTGAAAATAATTTTTGTGTTATTTAATACCTTATTAACAATTTAGACAGAAGATAGTGTAAGATTGTCATGGTACTTATAAGAACTATGGTTAACTGACACCTTCTTCTGTCCTCACACATATGGAAAATGTATGATTAACCAGAGACTAATCGTAAAGAATTACCCAGAGGAATGGCTTAATTTCTGAATTTATATTTAGGTGGATGTACTTGGCTAAACACAAATGATAGATAACAGTTTGGTTGGATGTTTCTTCATTAATATTTTAATAATATCAATATATCCAATACGCAAATGTTAATTATATCACTGTTATCGGCATTTGAAGATTTTTATGGTATCAGTACATTAGCATGATGCTTGACTGAAAGATTCAAGAGACACAACAGAATATGAAGTGAATCAAGGAAAGAAAGAATAAGTTAGGAAGTATGATTGATACAATATATAAAATAGCTGAAATAATATACAATAGTTTTAGATATTATACAAGTACTGATGTTAAGCGGCTGAGTAGAGTCTATGCTTTGATTTGCTGGTTCCTCAGTCATGTCCATAAATATAAACCTATTTAGCTAAGAATTACATTAGACGAAGACTTAAATTGGTTCACTACAGGTAAAGCCCAGGCTGGAGGCAGATGAATTTGTGGCATGCAACCATAACTACTGGACTATGAACTAGAAAAGCCATAGAATAGAAAGATACCGTGTCAGACTGAAAACCATAGAGCAAATTACCATAAACCCAAAGAAATAGTGAAAAAAAAAAATTAAATTATTGAAGAAGGAAGTAAACCCAACAATTTCTCAGGTTGTAAATGCACATAAGACTACCAGGTACTTGAGCATAGCTTTGCCATGCAGTTGCTAGATGAAGAGCCTTGGAATCTTGGCTTCTTTTAAATGTGCAAATACATATCCTGAAGAAAATCATCTTCTGACCTGTGATCCTATGACAATAAAACACTCATTTGCTTTTCTCAGTGAATAAGGTACAGCAAAGGTTGCTGAGCTGACACACACTCAAGTCCACATAACAGGAATCTGGCACCTCTCACACTCTTCATCCTGATCAGCATGGAAGTAGAGTGCAGTAAGGTTGCATGTGCCCCTAAATACAACCATACTGATGTTTTTTATATAAATGGAAGTAAAGAAGATACCAGGTGTATCCTGGTATCAATGTATCCTTATTTGGTACTTCTCATTGGATGAATGTCACTATTAATAATGAATTCAGACTGGAATTTCATTATCAAGCCAAAGTGTATAGGAAATGTATGTTAATCTTTTCTCTCTGTGGAATGCGAAATATGAAGTCATAATGATCCTCATGCTTAATAAATAGTTACAGTTATTACACATGATAGGTGTCCAGATTGCACCATTCTTCCTCATAATGCATGGTATCTTCATTTTCAAGTGGCTGTACTGAAATTATTATTGCTATATGGAGAACAAGTTATGGCTCAAAATGAAGAAGAATAAAAAATATTTCATCTGGGTTTTTGACAATAATCATAATACCTCCTATTATAATCAAGTAATACTCTATCCTCTCCATCAACAACCTGGATGCACAAATCAAAAGATGGAAATGCAAGGTTATACAAGGTCTGGATTACATTCAGAGTATTTGCACGTTTCTCCATAGATGACTGTAAAAGATCACCCAGGTATGTAATTTTCAAGAATTTGAAGCTGTTGGTAAGTGTTAGGCTTAATGGCAGCGATGTGCTATTTCTTTTGCCTCTTTTAGATTCTAAAACTTAAGCTTTTAAATTCTTGTGCTATTAGACACTTTAACCTTTTAAAAGTCTTCTCTCCATTTTTCTTTTTGCCACTTTATATGCAGTCTTCTTCATGCCTTATTGTGTTTAACAGTCTTTCAAACATAGTTTTTCATCCCCAGAATAAGTTGAGTCTGAAAGGACTTTTTCTGTCTTCTATCTGTCTCATCCTTCCTGTGTCATGTTACTTCTTTTAATTTGCTTGGTCCAAAATAATCTCCAATAGATGAGTAGCTATTTCACCTTGAATACCTCTGGAGGCAGTGACTCCCTAAAATCTTTTGGCAGTTTGTTTCCTTGTCTATCTGTTTTGATAGTTTCAAAGATTTTTATACTATTTAACCTACATTTCCCTTGCAACAGCTCAAATTTATTACTCTGTCTTGGGTGACTAATGAGAATAATTTCCCTTGTCCCTTCACATATCTGTAGAGAGCTATCACACTCTTCTTAAGTCTTCTTTTCTTTAGACTGAACAGCCAACTTATCTTATTAACCTTTTTCTCCCCTCACGGATCTTTCTTTCCAAACCTTCTATCATTTTCTTGATCTCTCTTTTCTTCATTTTATGTCCCACTGCTCAAATGATAAAAGGAGAAGACAAAAGCCAAGAAAAACTGTAGGCAAGCTTTTGAAAACAAAGCACAAAATAAGAATTTGTTTTAATTCATACTCAAAAAAATAGAAGTACAAAGAATAAAATATCCAACTGAAAATCACCACTGGGGGGCTGATGTGTGCACACATGCAGGCTGTGTGTGTAATTGTGTTACTGTTCAAATCCTTTGGAAAATAGTGTGGCTGCTTGTCAAGATCTAAAGCAAAAGGACTGAGATTTCAAAACAGAAATACAGACTCAGACAATCCCTTGCCTATTGAAATAATTTGTCCTTGCCTCAGCTGCAGGTCTCGTTTGATTTTTTTTATTTTAAGCAATAGTTTGATGCTTTTGCTCCACAGTACTACAAAACAAAACAAAGGGAACTTTTTAAAAGTAGTGAAGAACTAATTTAGTCTTGTCTGACTTAGGATATTAGAACAATGAAGCGCTGCTAGTGGTCAGTCTTTAAAAAGACAAGAGATGCATTACCAGGTCAGAACAAAAGACCATAGTGGTGTCCCTGGCACTGGTCAGAAGGAGGTGAATCTATAATATAAGAAGCAGAATATGTTGTCCCTACAGGGTCTGAGCAATAAATATTTTTACTTAGAAGAATTAGGTTGACAATGGATTTATTGTTCAGTTTGACCTCAGTAGATGGTTTGTTCCTTGTTTCAGTGAGCTCATCATTCTCACTCCCTTGTGCAAGACGAACTTCCACAGGAACTCTGCTGGGATGGTATGAATCAGTTTCAATTAAAAACATTACCACTGATGATGTTCAACTTGCCAACAGAGATGATAAGTACCAATTTGAATTGGCATGTTTCACTACCGAAACAAAGATGAATTTTCTGTGACACAAACTGGGAGAGAAAGCAGACACATTGTAGTTCTTATTCAGTTCCGGATTGCTTAGGAGGATTCCTTTTCCTCTCTCCCCCCTCCTCCTCCGACCTCCTTCAGTGCCCAGATGAGTCTCATGTCAAGAAGAAAGTCTCATGACAGAAGAATCTGGAGTGCAGTCACTACAGGGGACTCATCTAAAAGTAATTAAACTGCTCATCCAGAACTCTTATTACCATTTTCCTTCACAACTTGATCCAGAAAACACAAAGAGTGAACTCAAAGCTAAAACATCAGAAACATCTCATAATGCTGTTACATTCTTATGCTAGATATTATTCCATTTATATCTAAGGTACGTGTGTGAGGAATAACTGCTCTTTGAGGACCAACTCCCTTACTGCACTAGTCATAAAAAAACATTGGATCATTGCAATAATTTTCTCTTCAAACACACTGTGCCACTGGCACAGTCTTACAGTAGATTCTTCAAGTGACATCAGTGACAGTGAGACTGTGCTCTGGTGCATAAGGGCTAGACTGAACTCTGCCCAGTGAAGACAGTGGCTCCATTCACACAAATAGCTATGGCTTGCTAGGTTCTCCTTGTCTTTTCCAGGACTGATAATGGCAGGTACATTATAATAGAAATTTCAAATATCCTTTTTGAAACATAAAGTATGAACCACACACACACTCGCACACACGTACACACACATATACAAATAATCGTTTAATAGAATTCATTGATCTAGCATGAGGAGAAAAACCTAATCTGGTTTATTAATTGATAGAGTCCACTTTGAAAGGAGAATTCAAACTGTACAGTTGTAACTGTGTTTCATGTGGATATATATATTATTTCTTACAATCTCTGAACTAGCTGCTAACATGGTCACTGAAATGGAATATGATGGATGAGATTAAATGCTTTGAATCTTTATAATTCAAACTATAAACAATTTCAAACTTGTTACTCCATGTTAGGGAATATTACAGCTGTCATTTCTCTTATATTAAAGCCATTTGAAAAGGGAATCTCTTCTTTTCTGTTTCCAATTCTAACTCAAGAAATATTTCTCTCAGATGCTCTTCATTGCATCCTGAAGGAAATCACAAAGAGATTTCATTTCCCATGGGCATTTTTGCCCATGTCAGTTGGGTACCCAGACAGTTGTGCTGGGTGATGAGACATCCTGTTCCTGCACTCACCTATGTTCTTCCCTCCTCCTCCCCCTCTGCTGAGCAGAGATAACAGCTGGGCAACCCTGTCCTGACAGGACAAACATGGGGTTCTCACTCCTTTTCCTTTGATTTTATTACTGCCTAATGGAAATAGACTAAGGTTGATGAAGTCTTTTATGATACTTTGTGGCTACTGACTTATGCAAAAAGTTAATGAATGAAGGAAATGCGCATTTTGAACAAGTTGGTGTGTAAGTAGCCCTTGACTCAGGAGAACAGGCTCTTTTTTTACACCTTTGCTGGGTTTTCCATCAAACAGGCTGGAATCACAAAGCAGCTGGGAAGGGGAGCAGAGAGAAGGATTGTGGGGTGTTTGTGTTTTACCCAGAGAACATGAAACAACCAAAGATATGTTTTAAAATAAAATTCTAGGGAATGAGAGTGATTCAGTTTTGAAGATTGGAAACAGGCATTGCTCTCCTACTTTAGAAGCAGCAGAGTTGAAGGTGATTTTGCCTTTTCAAATATGGGAGGTGTAAATTGAGAGTATAGTCTGCCCTGCTATGGCAGTCTTCAGCTGAGAGGTAGTTCTTGGGGTTCATTTTCACTGATCCCACATTAAGGAAACAGTTACTGAACTCAGTTACTGAACCCTAGGTCTATATGACATTCCCAATAATTTCCTTAATCCTGCACCTGCACTGTCTCTGATTAAACAGAAACTTGGCACATCACAGGCTTTGGCCTCCGAACCACTAGAAACAATGTAATAGATTGTCTCTTTTTCTATGCGTACAGTTCCCATCAAACCACTTCACAGATATCAGTGTCTATAGTAATTATAAAAGTGCTGTTTCAAAATGATATGCAGCTTATTCACTTCACAATAAGTCTTGTCATTTTTACCTTCAAACTTTGTCATAAATTAGATCATTTTGTGTGGGAGAAATTACTAGTGACAAATGTGACATGTAATACAATTGTTTAACCTGTTTTCCAAAGGTGAGCTGAAGTTGCTCAGATATTATTCATATATATTTGTAAATGGATTGAATTATTTTTCTTCTGAAGTTATTTGTTTGTTTACACCTATTTATAATTAATTCCCTTCCACCCATCTGTCACCTGAAAGGAACCTTAAAATAAATGCTTTCTGTGACTTTGAGATCCTTTTGTAATGCCAGAGTGGTGAATAGAGGCCTTAAGGTAAATGACAAAAAAGTGCTTCCTCTATTTGCCGTTCATCATTCACTATTTCTTATTTGTATTGTGTGACTTGTCAAATGCATTGTTTCTTTTCAATGAATGAGGAATTAGAAGGTTTGAAGAAGGAGAATAACAAAGTTGTTGAGTAAATAAAGCACTTCTCTTTTGTCACTTACCCTAAACAGAAGGTGGAAATTGGCATGTTCAAAGTAAGTGCTAAACCAGAAAGGAACAGCAGGATAGCCCATACAACAAAGCAGAAACTGAGACATACTTTACATCAACTCCTGAAAGACAAGTGATGAGGAAAACTGTGCCCAACACTTTGGGTAAATGAGAGACAGAACTGAAGTAATCAGGAATGGATGAGTCCCGTAATTACCATGGTTAACAATCCATTCTGTTATCTTTCTCCCTTGGTCATACATTTTAAGTGAAAAGTTGGAAATCTGGAACCAGAGGAGACAGAGGTTTACCCTATACTGGAAAAAAAGAGAAGATTCATTCTCATTCCTTGCCCCTGTGGGAATGAAAATGGATCCTTTAACACTGCACTGACGATAAGCCTACTGAACAGGGAAAATTTGAATAGCTCTGCTGCTTTCATTATAGCAAGAATAAGTTTTTTTCTCTTCTGTTGGAAAAAAAATCCTTAAGTAGAACTCAAAACAAAAAAACTAGGATAAACCTCAAATTGTCTCTTTCCGCTAAAATACCTTACAAGTGCTTGCAAATTGTAAAACAAAAAGACATCAAAAAAGATTTCCAACAAAAATAAATTAACAACAACTTCAGACATCAAAAAATTCCTCTTTCTTTTTTCACTTTTCCAGGAAAGTCATTTCAGGTTTAAGTTCTGCCCATAAGGCTTGCAGTTTTATCAATAGAAGAGGAAGCTATTCTGAAGAGATAAAATTTTCATCCATTCTGTACTTCTATAGAATAGATTTATTTATAGAACTTTTACAAGACAATAACACAGTCTACTTCACAACAGTTGTAGTTTCATAATAGACACTGATATGAGGCCTTCAAAAATCATATTGCTACAGAGTTCTTGGAAGATAATAATGACTATTATGCTCTTCACTTTAGAGGATTTGTTATTGTTATCTTTTTGTCTCATTCTTTTTTGGCTGTTATCTCTAAAGTGATCAAAATACTTTTGGAACTCATGATGCATAGCAACATTTCTGACAAATACAGTTTCCTTAAGAACACCCATACAGAGGTTTCAAGTGACAAATAATAAATTGACTGCCTCAGCAAAATACCTAATAAAGTTGATTTTCTTCAGTAGATTTAAATAGGAAGAAAGTGGAATTATCCAGTTCTAGTCTGAACTAGTTCTGTCTAAGCTATAATAAAATCTCCACAATCACGAAATGGTACTATTCCATTTTGTGCTAAAATCATAGTAAGTTCAACACTCTTTTAGCACAAACATCTACTGATACCTTGTGGGGTTGCAAGATTTTGTTTAACAGTTTTCATTGTAAGTTTAGTTTAGTTTTGTGTACCTAAAATGGGCCCCTTTGCTGTTTCAGAAGGCCCCTTACTGTCTTAGAGCTTCTTATCAGAAGGTGATTTATGTTGTGTGTAGTTGCTAGTTTCTATTCCCCTTTAGTCCAACCTCCAAGTATCCTCTTTCTCCCTGCCCATCTTAAGTCCTGTCCCCTAAGGCTAAGGAATCTGCCCAGCGGGTGGCAGAGACCCCCGAGACCCCTCCCCAGTGTACCTTTGATTTGTTCTGTATTATGTAATCCAGTTGGCAGAGACCCCCCTGGTTTGTCCCATTGGTGCAAAGTCTGTATTCACCCCTCCCCTAACCCTAAGACAAAACCCCTGGGAGCCCAAGGTACGGGGTCTCTCCTGAGGAACTGGACCTAGGGTGAGGGGTTTCCTCTGTACTCCCCAATAAACCTTTGTTCTCCACCTCTGAGAGGCCCCTCTTTCATCAACCACGACCGTGACAGTGAGAGTCTGGGTGCTGCAAAGCCAAGAACCCACACTGTGATCCTGTTGAAGCGTGTCGGAGCTGACCAGGCTGCCCAGCTAAGTGCGGGCTGACCAGAGGGACAAGCGAAGCAACAATACCTTTCTTAATATACCTAAGAGGATAGCTTTAATTCTTTGATCCCACATTGGCATGTATGATTTCCTTTCAAAATGCTACGTCATCAGCTCACTCTCCCCACACCAGTCCTGTAAAAAAAAACAACCCAAAACAGTTGAAGACACGGAGATAAAGCTGCCACTTCAGACCCTGTTCTACAGTGGTGTCCAAATATTTTTGTAGCAATCAAAGTAAAATTAGGCTTTCTTTTAGGTTAGAGCATGAGTTTTTTGTGTCCTTACTAATGCAATGTTCCCTTTATTTCACATCCTGAGCGCATGACTCACTACTAGTTGGGGGTTTCATCTCTGCAGCTGTGCTTGCATTAGTTTTATCTCCTATGATGAGCTAGCTGAGGTAACAACCCTTTGATTTGGAACCTCCGTATTAGAAGAAAGAGTATTTTGATGGTCTCAAATGTCGTTCTGCATCTCCCCTTCATAAATGCCAGTGTTGTAGGGTCTGCAGAAATTCATCCAAACAGTGCTTTACACTGGTGTTTTAGCGTGCTTTAGTATGTCCGTCCCTGAGCTGCTTTCCTGGCTAGCTGTGCTTTGGGACAGGACACAACGAATATTCTGTGGGTTCGCTCTGATCTCAGCCTGGCAGCGTGGTCTGAGGCCTTGGAAGAATGAGTAGACTCCGGCATGGGTTAGCAAATATTTATTGCTTGGGGCTCCACAGCCAGAGCCGAAGGCAAGCAGGAGAGGAAGCAAAGCAAGAAACATACAAAATTAAAAAACCCCAGTTATGCACCGCAACACTTTAGCACTTGTAACTCAATCTAGGCAGCTTCACAAGCACACACTTCAAAAAGAGTGACTTGAGGCCTGTGTATCCATTTCCACCAAGTGCCTCCCTGCAATAAAAGAGAGCTTTAGAGCTTGTGTCTGTTACAACACATTTTTGGACAAGCCTCTACACAGCTGTTCAATTCAATTTCAGTACACTGGTGCAAATATCTAAGAAATTTGGGATCCCAAGCACCAGTAAAAGTATGCAAAAAAATAAGAATGATTCACACACAAAAATGCTCACAGGAGACTCCAAGACAATGAAAAATGGACAGGTTCCTCACTCTGCCACGCTTTGTTCCACCAAATGGACTTGTCTCTCTTTCCTGGAAGAGAGAGTTCCTTTTCCCCATCCCTGGCAATGATGTAATGTGGTATCATAATATCTTGGCCATGCCTCTCCCACTGATCTGGGCCAGAACTATGACACTTTCCTTTTTCTTTCTTAGCTTTTATTGCTAACCAGATGTCATGTGTTATGGAATACCCTTTTAGTCAGGTTAGGTCACCTATCCAGGCTATGTCTCTTCTTAAGATTTTGCCAAGCCTCAGCTGCTGATGGGGGAGGAGCATTGGTGAGACAGGGCTGATGCTGTGCCAGCAATGCTCAGTGGTACCCAAAACAATGGTGTGTTATCAATACTTTCCTAGCAAAGACACCTTCAGCTGTGAGGGTTGCCATGGGGAAAATAAATTCAGTTTCAATACACAATTCAGAATCGATACACTGATTCAGGAGGATCATTGGGTGGCAAAAAATTCTAATACCCAAAAAACTGTAAAACCTCAAAACTGTAGTGAGATGTTACAGAACCACACACACACACACACATGCAGAAAAACAACCCAGAATAATAGCTTTTGTGATAGAGCTGCAAAAAAATAGCACTTGAGACTTCTGGCTTTTTAAAGTCATTTTTATGAAATTGGATCAGAAGGACAAGGTATTAAAATTTTTCTGTGTAAACAGTTATTCTCTATTGTTTATACAGATCATAAGAAGTCAGTCTGAAAAATGAGTAGAACTCATTTCAGAAGCAAATGCAATTGACATATAGACTGTGGTATGAGGTCAAGAGAACTATTGTTTGTTGCCTCCAGACTAAAGCAAATCCCTAATTCTAGCTGAATAAGTGGTCAGACTTCTGCTTAGTGTCCTTGTGCTGAAATGCACTAATCGTGTATAGGTGAAGAAGTGGCAATACAATAAGAACATATATTCATAAATGAAACAATAGCACTTGGGCAATATATACTCACAATATCTATTTCTAGAAAAATAATTGTTCTTGGAACTGAAATGCCAGCTCTGAAGAATAAAAATTTCACCTTTTCAAACTTTCACAAGTAGCAGGATCAGTGCTACGTTTGCTGACAAACACTTCCAGAGTTAAATTTATTTTCTATTGCTATAAAGGTCTACTTGACCTGTACACAAGATAGAGCAGCAGATAGAGGTATACATGTAAATACGCAGGAAATAATCTGGTTCCAGTGAGAACAACAGCTCACATGGTAAAGAAACTTGGTGTTCTTTGTTAAAATCATTATTAGAAGGGAATAATGGGCACTTATTAAAAGCATTGGTCTGGCTGTGCTGGAAAAGATGTAGACACAGGCAGGAGTTTTGTGAGTTTTCCACGTTTGCCCCAAAATGTTTTTGAGCTGACCTGAAAGTATTTTAGTCTCCTTCCTTGGCCTGTCTTCTGAGAGTGCCAGGTGGGGCACAAATTAGTGCCTTTTTAGGAGTGCTTTCAAGTGGCCTGCACACTTCTCTAAGAGGCTTGGGGCTAAGATGGAAGAAATTGGTTTAATAAGGATAGAGAGAGAAGCTGAATGGAATGCAAGTACCTTCTTTAAATGTCAGCAGCTCAACTAGTGTTGACCCACATGGATATCTATGAAAAGCACCTGTCATGGTTGTTACTAGCTTACAGCTAATTACCAAAGCTTAGATTTCTCTTTTTTCAGGTTCTAGATTACAAACACTGCTTTTCATTTACCCATGTATATTCTCCTTTCAGCACTGTAAATATACTTCTATGCCAGACAGCGAAAAACACAGTTGAAAACAGTGTGAGGAACATCCTTTTTATCTCACTCCATTTACTTCCCACCTCTAATCTTAATTTTTTTCCCGAAAGAGGACAGGAGGATGATTTTTGCTGAAATTGAATGCAGTGTCTCCTTCATTGGACAATTTAATTACTATTCACATGATTTAATAGAGACAGGATGCATAAAACTGATATATTACATTATTATTCTGTTGTGATTGTAAAAGATGTGGGTATATTCCTGAAAATTTAAGGTAAGTGTGGATATCAACTCCTTTACTGAGTGTGACAAATGCAGAGAGCTTTTGTTTCAGCAGTGAAATGCTGTTCCATGATAGTATTTCCTACCCTAGTGTTTCACCCAACCCGTGATATTTTGCCATAATAATTCCAGCCTGTTATTTGCAGCACAGTATTCATGGAGTTAAAGCCAATACAAGATCTGCACATTAAATGATTAACTCTTGATGAAAGCATAATGCAACAAATTAATACAAGTATAGGGGTACTATGCCAAGAAGTCGGTGGTCTCAGTTAGTTGCTGATACATGAATTTCCACATTAAATAACATCACCAACAACAACAACTCTGTTACAAACCCTACCTGAGATGAAAAAGATTCAATAAATGTGGAGAAAGTTACCCTGAGAGTAGGATAAAACACTATTTTCAAGGAATTAGAGGGGGGAATTCTCCACTACTGCTGTTATCCTGTAAATATAGACAGGGCTGGAGTCTGAAGGGCAGTCAGTTTGGCAGTTTTCCTGCACTTTCCCTGCACCTTCCCTGAGTTCTGAATTCAGCTTATTTATTTATTTTTAAATCATATATTTCTAAGATTTCCCTTGAGAACGTTTTACTCATAGTACTTTATAAACATAAGAGAGACAAGAGAAGCCAACTTACTTTGTCTTGATATAAATCAAGAGTAGTAGTGAAGAAATTTTGAAATGAGAAAGGAGTAAGAGTTTTCAAGAAACAAAAATCATCAAAAAGCAGGTAATTTCTACAATTGCAATTGTTAGAAGTATACTAAAAAAGGAGAGTATGAGGTATAAAAATGTATAAATGTTATCAAAAATATTAAGTGCAAAAGTTATCAGGTAAAAAAGAAACCTATATAAAAGTCAGCAGAAGACTTAGAATAGCATATCCATGATAATCCAGTAGAATGTTTAAGAGCTATCTAGTTTCTCAATCTTTTATAATTATTGGAATTATTTATATAGTTAGAGAGGTATGCCAGCTCTATCTGTCTACAGACAAGATCACCTGAAATAGTAACTGACAAGAAGTAAAAATTTTGCTATAAAAAGGCAGGAAAAAAAAAAATTCGTGAACTTTCCCATTGTATTCCGAAGGAATTATTCTCTTATTAGAAATATGGTGATATTTGAAGTCTTCCTGGCAACTGCACAGCATGAAAGATTCAACATTTCTCAGGACTGCAAAACTGTAAAACTTCCAACATCGGTTTTACCACTGACATGCAATATGGATTTACAACTAATCACTTACGATTACAGAAAGCACAAAAAGTAAAATCAGATGGAGTTCTTCCAGTTCTTTCTTATGCAATGGGCTGCTCAGGTAAACCAGATTAGCCTGCCTTGTCTGAAACCATTTTGGTTGAAAGCTGTGATGGATGGGGACACATTATGGACCAGTTTATTGTCCATCTGTGCTTATTATTGATAAAAGCATAGTAAGTAAATTACTCATGCTGTGAAAATGATCTTGATAATGGCAATTGCCTCAAATTAAATGGAAGTATCAAGATTATAACTAATATTAGAATAACTAATTTTCATTTTTCTGGTCATATAACCACATTATTTCTGTAAAGAAAGATTAAAATTTTTCAGAAAAAACCAAAACATTTTTATTTGCCTAACAAGAAAAATAAATGTAGAACAAAATATTTTTGTGTCATCCTCAATATTTCACCTCCTTTTTATTCATTAATATTTTATGGAATTGCCCCCCGAATATTTTATTTTAAAAATACTAGAACTCAAATATTCTTGAAAAATTTTCTAAATCTTGTCAAAACTATTAGAAACTTTCATTTAGGAAAATAAGGACCTCAAATCTTGAAGAACAAGCATCCCATGCTGTTGTGAAATTTAAATGTATTCTGTAATGCTGTTGGTCTTTCACCTCATTAAAAGTTCCTTGCACCTGTGCACCACACATAGATGGATGCAGAAAACTTCCCAAGAATAACACAAAAAAACCCTGTGCTGAGATACACTTGCTTTCTAAGCTGTTATTGATAAAAAAATAGCTTGAAGTGAGATAAAAGAATATGGAGAGAGATCTACTGGATGGCAGGGAATGATTTCAGCTGCTGCTTTCCATCATAGCAACAAAGTTGTTTTGAAAAAGAAGGTATGTCATGACTGATAAACAGAGATATTATTGATTCTTCATTATTACTTTTGGAATTTCAGTAACTTTAATTATGATCAAGATAGTTATATTAGGCACAGTTAAAAACACGTGAAGAGATATGGAGGAAATTCACACAGTTCAGCCTAAAGAGTTTAATTTTATGGCTAAATTAGGAAACACAGCCTAGAAAATCTACACTTGTTGGCTTTTTAGGGGACAACAGATCACACAGCAGACCCCATTTATACAGTCAGTGGGTTCTACATGCCAATTCTCTAAACTGAAGAGCCTCACACTAAAGTCAGTGATAATCCACAGAGGTTCAGAGGCCTGTATTAGTTACCACTTAAGAAAAGTGTAAGGCTTAGCATCACATGCCAGCCTGCTGTAGGTTTTACTTCTGTTTATAACTGGCAATACCTGATGGAAGAAATCTAGCAGTAAAGATAGGCTTTGCTCAGAAGATCTGTGCATCCGTCCCTGGCAAGATTATTTTTGAGCAAGGAAATTATGTCTTTACGAGAACGACTTTTTGGAAAACATTGTTCTAAATTCGAGAAAGTGAAACAATAAGTGGATGTAATTAATAAAATAGGAGAGGGAGATACTTAAAGCATCTCACTGTCTAGTTACATGCACAGTTTTATTGTACTGAAATGAAAATATAGTGTGACATATTTGCTACAGCTAGAACTTTCAAAGACTGCCTAAGGCACATGACTTTCAGTAAGCCCAGGATAACCAAACATCCTCAAACACCTTTAAAAACTCAAGATTAAGCAAACTAGTAAGCAGCATTTGAAGGAGAAATTCAGATTCTTCCATTCTTTCCAATATTCCACTCATAGCTTCTCATCTATAAAGCATCCACTTTTGGCTGTGCAGAAGGGAACCACTGTCACTAGGAGGTTGATCTCTGTCAGGGGTACATAGAGTGGAGCTGTGAGCAGAGTCAGAATAAGCAGGGAATACAGTAGCCTACAACAGAGATACCTGGGGTTCTGATTGTAAGCCAAGGAAAGCCCTCTTTGTTGCATCCATAAGTTAACATATATGGGCTATTGACTTACACTCACTCCAGCACTGGTATGTAACCAGTATTCTAGCCCTGGTTTGCAGCCACAAAGAGTTGGTCTTTCAAAGGGAGCTCAGTCCTGTTTTCCTTTGTGTGCAAGTGCAAAATGTCACATGCAAATAGATAGATAAAGTAGTTTTTGATCACCTGAGTGGGCTTAGGCACATATAGATATTTTATCACTAGTTCAAGTAGATGACAATGCTCAAAACTTACACAGGGCAGAGCTCTGGTGCTCAGGGGTTTTACCCTTCTCTCAGGCAGATGACTCACAAAAAGATATTTTTGAGTACATTTTGGATTTTGTCTAAATGTGTGTCTGGGCAATATTTTATCGTGACACGCAAGCTTATTTTTTTTTTTCCCCTTCCAAACAAATATAAACTCATTCTGCAATATTACAATCTGGCCAGACAACATGCAGCCTGTTCACATGGGCCTGAGCCTAAACCAACATAAATTCCTAACAGGATCTGATAGTTCACAACTAACACCAAGCCAGCAGAATCTGGAAAATTGTAAGGTTACAGCTGGCACCCGTTTGATCCACACAGAGCTCACACATTCAAAGCCTGTATCTGCCTCACAAACATCAAGTTGGCAGAGCCTGAGAGACTCAGACAGCAGCTGAATGATGTATCCAATTAATCTCTCAGGTAGCTAATACTAGGAAAAAAAAATGCTGCAGTCACATGACAGAAAATGCTTCTCCCTCACTCTGTCACCTGTGTGAGTAAAAAGTCACTTTGTCATCTGATAGTTCAAAACACTTGGGTACATACTGGCAGGATTTTTGCTGGATCACAAGACTCCTCCTGCCCACAGCAACAATAAACCTGATATAAAAACATTAAAATGGCAAATACTGAATTTCACGTCCTTTGAGTAATCTGTCAAAACATTTCTAAGTTCACTTCTGAGTTGGTTCAAATTTATGGTGCTGGACCATCCAAAACTGTTTAGTATTAAAGACTGCAAAGCCTTGCTTCCCCCTCAGGGTGAGATTTTAAAAAGGGTCTCAGTGTTCTGCTAGTTCTTCAACAGGTGAAGTCACTAGAAATGTTACTAGTAAAATCACAGCAGAGAGCTTTTACAAATTCTGATCTCTTGCCTCTAAGTATGTTAGATTCAAACCCCATGCAAAATTAAGTATTCTATAAAAGGCTGCATTTTGAACAACAAGCAACAGACATGAATATAATCAAAAAGCTAAACTGACAGAAAAATGCACTAACTTTTCCAAATAAACTACAATTTAGTCCTTATTTTCTACATTTAATGTAATAGAGTGAACAGCAGGTAAGATCACTGACCACCAGTAATAAAGCTCACTTCACTGGTTTAGAAAACACTGTTCCCCAAACACTGCGTTGAGGGAGCCTCAAAATTATGTCTACAACCACTGGCACAGGTGTGTAGAGACATTTAAGCTAAAAAGAAGGGAACTTAGATGAAAGGGCACATCTTAAATGCTGCTCATCTCTGGGGCTCCCTTCCTTTATTACAAGCCCTTGCTAGACAGCCTTTCATCTTCTTGTGGGGGCTAGCATCAAACCTAGAGAAAGTGATTCTTTCCTCTAACAAGGTGGTGACAGTACAGCATCCTTCCCTGACATGTGATAGTTCAGTGGCCAGTGTGTGAGCTCAGGGACTACTGAATTCAAAATCTTCCACTGATTGAGAAGACTACAACCTCACCTCACCACTGCACAGGCTATCCTGGTGTGAAGGAAATACTTTCAGAGAATTTGGTTTAGTCTGGAAGAATGCATGAATATTTTCTTGTAGTTTGAAACAAGCTAGTGGTGTACGAGCACAAAGCAAGTGCCACTGTCTGCATAAAGGCCTCTCTGAGAAGCAAAGTGCCAAGTTATACTTCCTGCTGCATTTACATTTTCTGGTTTTGTATATGGTCCATTCTGCACTAAACACCATCTAAAAAGAATCACCAAGCACACAGATGTTTTTAAATATACTCATTTTTCTCTCTCTGGTCTCAGTTTAATAAATCTGTCACCACACTTTGTAAGTGGTCATTCTATTTCTGTGGTTTCATTCTCTCTATTCATGTTCTTTGTCACATGCACAGCAATATCTCGACACATGTACACTGGCAGTTAATCTACAAATATTTTCTCTGGGAAGAAACAATGAAGAATTTCTGTTTCCTTTCAGAAGGGTTTTTTCTTGCTTTTCTTTTCTTTAGGTATGTACAGGGATCTCTTTCACAGTTTTTCAAAATGCTATTTATTTTTCAATATAATGTCATGGGTTTGATTGTATCTTGCAACATCAAAGCCTACAAAGCAGGTTACAGGGGAAAAGGATTTGCTTTCTTGGACTGCTTCCCAGAAGACAAAATAAAATTCTCATATCCACTGTCTGCTCTTCTGAATTTCCTACCTGCCATCATTAAGTGAGTCAGTGTCAGGAGATGTAAATGAGGTCCTGTGGATCTAGCTACTGAATCTGAAAAATAAACAAACAAAAAAGAAAGCATATATAACAGAATATACCTTTTTAGTGTATTCTAAATATAAGTAGCAATATTTATCTTTGATAAATTAAAATAGAGATAATAAGGCATATACATTAGCTACACTAAGTTGACTATCTCTTTAAAGGCTTATTGTACCCTTCCAGTGGGTCTCCATGAACCTTTTAGTTCAGTTTATGAGCACATCAACAGTGTAGCCTTCATGGAGCTACCTCAGAGCACGTGAACTCAATTCCTGTTAAAGGAAGTCAAGCAGCGGGATGTACCAAGGAAAATAAACTTTGTGTGTTTCAGTTAATGGACATCCAGTCAGCAGGACCAAAGGCTAGAGCAGGTGTGAGGCAATACCTCACCTCAACAAAATCCAGTGTTAAACTTACATTGTGAACACCAGGGCTACCCCACTTATTCTTTTAACACCCTTACAGTGCTGCAATGCTTCATAGAGGGACAAGGCATTATGAATCTCTGAATCTCCTCCAGCAGAACCCTTCTTTCTCCTCTGAAGAGAAATGAATGAGCCAGCTGAGGCAACTAACTCAAATATAGGAGACTTGTTGAAGTAAGAGTATGTCCAATCATTGTCAAGTCCCACTCATACTACATCAGGTTTTACAGCAATAGATGGGAAAGTGGTGTTTAGAGCCAAGACCTGACAAAAGAAATCCTCTCAAAACCGATGAATCTACACTATTACATGCATGAACAAATAATTAAATTATTCATCTCAAGATAAATGGAGGTTTCACTTCTTGTTATACTGTATGTAGTTATCTGGCAGAATACACTGCAGGGAAAGCACCTGCTGGAAATAATCCTGGTGACTTTTTTTTGTTGTTTTTAATGTGACCTAATTTTATAATCAGTAGTAGTAATTTATTAGTTAAACAATGTTAATATTGTGGAATAATATATTTTGAAGAATAAGTTTTCTCCATGGAAGCCAGAATACTTCAATGTGGACTGAAACATGCCTCTTGGGCTCCTTGTTGCACTCTATACTGGAGCCAGGTTGGCTTTTCTTATTCCATAGATGGTGTCTAAAGTCAGAGATAGGATGATAAAGCTGACTGAAAAACACAATGAGAAAAGAAAGAAGATCTAAAACAAAATATTTTTTATTCACCTCCCACTCAAGATTCTGGTTCATAGACCATTATCTGGTTGCTTCTGGGTTGCTTCTACAGACAATTACTATTTTGCAACATTTTACATAATTTTTCAGTTTTAACAGGGCAATTAAATAGAGTTTTAACTGGAGAATATACTACCGTTTTCTTTAAAGATTCAATTGGCTTCACAGTATATAGCTAATGAGCTATCTAAAAGTGTATCAGTGAAAAGAGCTCATTGTGCTGTGTCTTATCCTATCAGTAAATGAGTCTTTAAAAGCTCTGATCACTATCTCCATGCCATCCTCTAACAAAGGGATACATTGGCATCAAGCAGCAAGCAAAGTATTAGGCTGAAACGTTAGAGGAAAAAAGCTAGTTAATTGATACATGGATTTCTCAAGATGATAGCTTCTGCTTGAAGGAAAAGAAATCTTCATGAGGATAAAAAAAAAAAGCTATTTAAATCCAGATAGAATCCAATGGCTCCAAAACATTGAAAACTCTTCTTTTGAACCTTGTTTCTATAATAGACAAGTACACTTCTCACTGCTCTTCACTTAATATACTCGGTAGTAAAATACAGAAAGAACTGGTTCATCACTATCATGAATTTGGCAGTTATAAGAAAAACATGTTGGTGAATATAAATGCTTTGTGTTTAATGTTGTTCTCATTCCTCTACTTTTCTTGCTATGGCAGGAAACTATCTACTACTATGGATTGCCATTGGGAATTCTATCTTTCAGAGAGCAGGAACATGTTGGAAAATGACTTATTTTTCATCAAACAGGCAAGGCAATTTAGAATCCCCAGATAAGGGGAGGAATGCCTGCAGTCCTTCCAGAAAGATCTCAGAGTTGTTGAAATATTTAAATAAGGAAACCAAATTTCCAGTCAGCTTGTATGTGAAAAGAACGCAGTCCAATACTAAAAAAGATGTCCTCCCACTAGGTTGTTATGTATTGGAACATACAGGAAGGCTTGATAGCACATTTTCAAGAGTCATAAGTAGCCATCATCTTGCATTCAAATAGTACTTTGAAGTATCTTAACTCATGGTGTGCCTTGCAGTTGATCATATCCCTGTTTCTTTTGAGATTTGCTTATTTATCTGTCATTACAGATGTTGGTGATAGACAATTCACATCCCCAAGGTCATGGGAATAAGTGACCTTTTTGCTGACTCTTCCATGCATTACAAGACAATACTTAAAGGGTTAAGCTGATTTTGTGTGGATCGTCAGTGACATCCAGTGGCTATTTAAGGTGATCGCAGGTGTGCTATGCCAATCCAGAGCCCCACTGCAGTGGAGTGATACGAACTGAAGAGGACGTTAACTAGCTGACTTTGTTCCTTGTCTTGCCCGATCTCATATGCTGTGAAAATTATAATTATTGATTTATTTTTCAATATTATTATACTTAGCTGCATCTTTTTTTGTGTGTGGAACCAAATTCTTCCAGGTATATCTTGTCCATTCAAGACATTTACTTGTCACCACAAGTAAAAAATGGAATTGCCCAGGAGATATCTCTTACATCAAGAGCATATAACAAGTAAAAATGACAATCACATGAGGGGAAAAGGAAAGAAGGAGGAAAAAAACACTTAGACCTCTTCTTATGACCCCACCACTCTAAATTTAATTGTATTAACTAGATGGTGAACTGGAACAGCAGTGCTGAAACAAATCATGGATGGTTTTTATTTTGTTATTTAATGATATTTAATTCACTCCTTGTCTTAAATCTCTTCTTCTGTTCATAACAAAAAAGACATATTCCAGGTTTAGACCTTAAATGATCAAACCAATTTTCTCGCACAATATCATCCATTTCTTGTTTTCTTCTGTTAAATGGAAATCAGTTATTTTGAAATCCATTTTTTGTCTTTCCCATTTTCTGTTTCAGTTTCACTCTACACAGAATGGGTTGTCTTTTTATATCTGTGTATTATTCCCACATAGTCCCTACATAGTCCCTTGAGGTTCTAAGTTATAACCATGTGTGTGTTGACCTTGGTAACTTCTCAATCTCCACTAACAGTCTTTATTCTAGCTATTCATGCTAGCTCATGCTTTCCTTCTCTACTGTATATATTTATGAGCTATATGAATAAGGTGCAGGTCTCTGCCTATCCCTGGTGGCCTGTCTGTTTACAGAGATTTATAAGCCTGTTACAGGCTCTGTCTAAGGAACTGCATACCCAATATTCTGCCTGGTCATCACCAAACAGGTACATTGCAATGCATACTCCAAGCAAACCAGAAAACTTTCCAGCTCACCTAACTTGTGAATTAAAACCATGTGTCATTGTCTCCTCAAACCACAAGTAACAACAACAACAACAACAACCAAAACAACAACAACAACAACAAAAAACCCCAAAACCCCCAACCTGAAACAACCAAAAAATCCCACACATATCTTGGTACTATAAATAATTCACTAGCTTGTTCTCTTGATAATCATCACTAATATTTTTACAAAACAAGTCAGTTGCAGGAAAACAATAAAGAAGTTTGGGTTATGACACACAAAATAATCTTCAAACGCTACTAAGTACTTCTGCCTCATCCACATTCTGCTATCAAAGTCCAGCTACTGCAAAGCACAGATTTTATCCAACTAGAATCTTTTGTAACAAAGGTCAGTTGTCAAAATTTGGTGGTTTAATATCTGGCCAACAGCCAATGAAATACCAAGTGTACCATTTTAATATATAGTTATTTATTCAAAACTGGAACATCATGTAACAATGTACTTCTAATTCATCCATGAAATTATTTGTTTTCTTTCCATGTACAAAAGACTCTAAAAACCAGTCGTTATAATTTAAGCCAATAGGCAAATGCAAAAATGCAGGACAGCAAGTGGAAGTTACACTGAGCTGCATGAATATTTCTCTGTGACAGAAATATTGTCCTCTTTTACCTTCCTGGTGCTGTTAGGGTACACCAAAAAAAGAGTTTGTTCCTTTGGTTACAACAATGTATCTTGCCACTTCAAATATACAGATTCAATTTATAAGCAATTAAAATAATACAAAAATCTGGTCAATTCATCATCATCATCAGGGCAGTGCATATTTCATATATGTAACTAGATAAAGGAAAATTATTAAATTGCTACACTAAATCACAAGGTTAGAGTACATACTATAATGGAAAAAAATGTAACAAGGGAGAAAATAATTCTCCATTTCAGTCATGTTGTATGATTATTTTACTTAATATATTGAGAGAGAATTTTACTTTTAGTGGTAATGATTATCTGCAGCTCTACTTTTAAGGGAGGCAGTAAAAATATTCACACATCTTTTAAAATATTAAAGATAGGTTTAGAAATTGATTAGGTCATACAAATGCATATGTAAGGCAGAACTGTCTAAGGGAAAGAAATACATGTAGATTAAGGGAAAGAAATACAGATAAATCACTAAACTAGTTAAATATTTGTTGTCAGGCATTTATATCCTGTCACTCAAGTTCTCCTAAATATTTGCTCTGAATTGATTCTAAAACCTCAACATCATCACTAGTACTGAATAAGAAAAAAAAAATTGTTATGTAAAATAGATGGCACAACTTCAAATCACAATTGGAAATACTCTCAAAGGCTTCCAAGGGATGAAACAGCATTGGATGAGGGAACCTCAGGGATCATTTACAAAGATGTCTGTTCTTCAATCACTCTTTAAATTGAGTAAAGTAAAATTTTGTGACTTAAGCCAAATGTAAATTACCTCTCATCTTAACAAAAGCAAGGCAAAATCCTGCTCTCCCTTTTTATTTCCTTTTTTCAAACGTTAAGTAAATGTTTTTCCATTGTAAAAGCAGTTCAAAACCTCTCTGTAACCATAGTGCATTAGTGACAGACCCAAGTTTATTAAGCAGAAAAAAATCTACATACATAATTACTGTCTTCTCCATTCACCACCTTACTGCAAAATAAGAGGATAGGTGTCAAAGTCTTCTCTGAAGTTTGCAATTTGTTTTGTGAAAAATGTGATGCTTCACTAATTAGGTAAATCTACACTCAATTTTCTTCCCATCCCCACCTCTCCCCACCCACCCCCTGAGGGTACAGATTATTTTGTCATAGCAATTTGTCCAAGCATATTGAGTTACAAATTCACAAGAGCTCCATTTGTCATTGTGATCTCCTTCATAACATGTCCAGTCCATGTCACATATGGATTCCTATATCTACAGACCAGAACATGCCTTCCTTACTGAGTTCATTAAAGTCACCCTGTACAAGTGACCCTCTATGTGAGGAAAAGCGAGATGGCACTCCATGGGCTTGATTTACCATATTCCTCTAGTTTTTTGTGACTAAATTCCGTCTCTAAGGTTCCTTGTGAAAACAGAGGGCAGATTCTGCTGCCAGGAAAAGGAAAAACAATCTCTAATTTGTCTCTTATGCCTGACCCTTCTGCTGAGACATGCATTCATCTTCATTCACAGCCCAGCTTAATATACTGCAGTTTGACATCTTAGTGTCTGAAGCCACTCTGCAGTTTACTGTAATGCTAAAGTAGAAGTGAAAGAGGGAGAGATATCATTTTGTCACCAGATGGAAAAATGAGCAGAATGGAGTTTGACGGGACGCTTAATAAAAGTGTTAGAGAACACTGTGAAAATGGCAGACCTACTCCTTAATGCAATGATTTTCCTATAGATATTCTCTACTCTTCCAAGGCAGTCCTCAGACTTGATTCTACCATCTTTTCTAAGAAAGTGAAAAACAGCTTACTTTGAAAATAAACCTTCCATCTCTGTGGTTCAATGAAGTTAATGGAATTTCGTTCTTAATTCATTTGTTACAAAATGATTTTAAAAATATTAGAAAGTTGTTAATCGGTCATGTGGAACTGATTTTTTAAAAAATTTTTTGTTACCCCTTATTCATTTCCACTCTTCATTTTAAAAGCTCCTTATCTAGCCTCTTATTTTCTTCCCCTATGTAATAGGGGAGAAGGTGAATGTTCAACTCAATTTCTTTTGATTATTATTTTGTGAGGAAGACATTCTTTGTTATAAGATAGAATAACCTGGACAGAGCCAATTATCTGTTTCACATTGATTAAGAAAATCTGTTATTTTGGTCAAGTTTTACATATTGAATTTTAATCACATTACTTTTTTTAAAATCTCATTAAAAATTTTTGGATTTTTTAATACAAGTGCCTCACCAGCCCTCTATTTCATTTGAAATCTAATCTTGGTGGGACAGAAATTGCATGTTTTTAGAAATTAAATAATTACCAGAAGGTTTGCAAGAACAGCAGAAGCACAAATATTGATTCATCATCTAACCCACTTTACCTTCATTGAAAGTTAAGTATTTGCTAACATGGCTAACATGGGATGACACAATGGTTGTAGTATATCTTGCTAAACTGAAATCTTGAGTCAGTGTAAAGCCCACGTGATATGAAAATATATTCAAACTTCTTATAAATAGTTTTATGAAGATATTTGCAATACTGTGAAGCCAAACTGCATTAAAAGTGTGCCTATTCCCTTCCATAGTGTAGCTACAAGGGTATACATGTTTGCATTTAAGATGCTTAACTGTATTTACATATTTCATAGATTTACACTGCAGATGTATAAAAAAAAACAATTATAGCCTCCTCATTAGTTTGCTTCTTTATCTAAATAAATGTCATGTTATATAATTTTTACATTATAACCAAAACTAACAAAACATATTGCAAAGATTTAATCACGCTTGCTGTCTATAGATCAGAAAACCAATGACTATCTATCAGGTGTTATTTTTTTATGTATTCCTTTATTCAGACAAGGAGAAATTATTCTTGATCT